>VHZZ01004026.1:50388-67944 GCA_009801015.1 Silene noctiflora
GGTATTTACCCGTTGTTATAGGCTGTATCTGTAGTAGTGTAATAACTATCAAAATACATCCTATACTTCCATACTAACCAAAACCTCTTATTAATACTCACTAATTACCCATTAATTTAATTAAAATCACTAATCACCGAAATATACAAAAAACCCCAAAAATTAGGGTTAAGGGAGATATTATATCTACTTACAATGGTGAATGGATGGTGGGTGAGGTGTAATAATATTCAATCGAAGCTTAGAATCCATAGGAGTATGTTTGGGAGGATTTTAGAGAGAAAGGAGAGTGTTTAGAGAGAAAGGAAGAAGATAGGAAATGAATTAGGGATAGGGGCAAAATGTCATTTATCGGGTGCTGCCAGTGCCACTCGGTCGAGTGACTCGGTCCACTTGGCCGAGTGGACCGACTCGGTCGAGTAGACGCTCTAGTCGGCCGAGTCCACCCCACTCGGTTCTCTACTAGCTCACTCGGTCCACTTCTAATCTTCACTCGATCTAGTCTAAGCTCCACTCGGTCTAATGTAAGGTCAAATCTTACTCTCGTATGACAATCACGCATCCCAAGGTTTCTCATACGGATCCCAAAATATCCGGGTATTACAGTAAGCATTATTTGAGACCTAATATTAACCGAACTGAAACTTGAATATGAGGTGATACCAAATTGACGCAAAACTCAAATTTCATCTGCGATTGGCTAGACTTGTAATTGACCCAACTCGAAACTATGACCTAAACGACCCAATTTGAAGGTGGCCCAAAATGATCCAAACTAACAAATATGAAATCATATATATATTATATAAGTTTACATAAAACCAATTACCAAACATTTTCTTATGAATATATAATGATGTATATACAGTCGCTCTTAAAGTCTTAATCACCAATCCGAATATTCCAAAACTTTGATAACCTATATCCGAAATGAGACGACCCAAGGGATAGGTACCCGAAAGTATTTGATATCTACATATCGAAACTCAATTTTTTTTTTATTATTTTTTTTAACGAAATTGAAAATTTACAATGCTAACTTCCTAGAAGATATCTGAAATCCTAACTAAGTTGACCTAAATTAATCTGACGTGAATTAACCCGATTCTCATTTGTGAGGTCCACTAATACCATAACTCCATAAAACTTTGTATATATATTATTCATAATTAGGTCTTTTAAAATAAAACGGGTTAAATAACATTTTACTTGCATAGATGGGATAAACCTTTTGCTAATTTTGATGTACTCCATTTTAAGCCCATGTGTGATAATTGATTCGTTTAAATTTAAGACGAATATAACTATCTTAAGTTTGTGACGGCGGAATTGAAAGTTTTTAAGTACAGTGGCAAATAATTGAAGCTTACGAAACTCGTTAGTTTGTGCGACAAAGAAAGAGAAAACTGAAGTCATTATACTCATTTCTCCCCTGACCTCACCACTTCCATTTCTAACGACCGACGAACTTACTCAGTCAACTCCCCATTTTTATCCTCGAGGTATTCTTCTGTATCTATCTTCTTACCAGATCTTGAATTTGTAAGGAAATGTATGAGTTTCATTATTAGTTCAAGATTGACTTTCCAGCTACTTTTCATAGTAATTCTTCTAATTTATCTAATTTTTTAACTATTCCAATGAATATATGTAGAGTGATCCGATGCTGTGTATTTTAATTTAATAGCGCGGATAACTATGCCGTCAAATTCTGAATGTATGATTATTAATTTGTGTTTCTTATCATTTCCAGCAAATGATTTTGTGACTTATTTTGCCGACAGACATTTTCTCGATGCGAGATTTTGTCGAACAAATTAGTTTGTTTTTGGGGAGGTGAGGGCAATTTTTGCATAGAAATTGGGGAGACATTTGAGGAAAGGTGAGAAAACAAAGAGAGGAAGTGATTGAGAGGGAAAAAGAGAGAGAGGTTTCAAAAGGCGAGAATGGGTTCGAAGAATGGAGAAACTTCGGCCCCTGCTGTTATTCTTCGGAAAGATCCTTATGAAGTTCTCAGTGTTTCTAAAGATGCTACTGATCAGGAAATTAAGACTGCTTATCGCAAACTCGCTCTCAAGTATGTTTTTGTTTTGTCTTCTCTCGTTGGGTTTTTCCCTATTAATTATGGAGGCTGCTAATTGGTTTGTTTGTTGGTTTTAATCTCCGTTGCAATTACACTAAATAGGGAAAAACAACTTTTTCCCAACATTTCTTGTCTTGTATTTCTTTGCTCTTTTTTTTTTTTTTTTTTTTTTTTTTTTTTTTTTTTTTTTTNTGTTATTGTTACACATGGACAAGTTTACTTGAATATGTATGGCACTTTTGGTATTGATCAATCTCTTGTTGCAAAATTGACAGTTTTAAAAATTGAGAAAAAGGGTCATCTAACTCACAATTAGACAAACGCATCGTTGAATCCGTACTTGCTTGTTTTTAGGCTTTGTCTACCATAACTTTTTAACAGAAAGAAAGAGTTTTCTGATTATCATGAAGGGTAGTTTCGTTCCTTACTGTAGGAGTTGTCATATTTTAGCTGTTATAGGACTTTGCCAACATATCCTGCTACCTCAAGTTCAAGTTCTCATGCCCATCTGCTATCACTGTTCATTTAAAGCTAGCTGTTTTGTGGACTGTGTTAACTATACAGAATAGAAGCGCCTACGCTAAGGTTTATGGGTCGTTTTATTTTGGTGGCAGATGGGCATAAGCGACTTTTTAGGCATCACTTAGTTGTGGAGTCATGTACTTGTGGCGTCATGCCAACTTTTTAGTTTTTACTAAGCTAGTTGTTCACCTCATCCTCGGGGGGAAAATGTGTCCTTTTGCAAGTTCTTATTACAATGATAAAGTGAATTCTATCATCAATAAAATGTACTAATAAAGATTCAGTGTAGGTATCATCCCGACAAAAATGCCAACAATCCTGAAGCTTCAGAGCTCTTTAAGGAGGTTGCATATTCTTATAACATCTTATCTGACCCAGAAAAGAGAAGGCAATATGATGCAGCCGGATTTGAGGTATCCTTGCTTTCCTTCAGCTCAGTTATTGTTATATCAGCTCTTTATTTTATAATCGCTCCATATTTTTCTGGATTGTGATGTCATCAATCCGATATTTTTCAATTTTCTTCCTACGGTTGACATGGGACCAAACAACGAAGATGAGTCATTCCGTAAACTTTTTGACTCACCAGAATGCGCTTTTTCTCAGCATGAATCTGACTTGTATGAACTCCCAAGTGTTCAACTATTTGTCGGATATATTTTCTGTTGTCATAAAGGCACCAACAAATTTGCTTATGATATAATGCTGCTCTTACTTGTTGAGAATAAGATATGAGAAAATTTACTACGCCAATATAAAGTTGATTTTGTGTGGTGTTGATTTTGAAGACAAGTCCAGCTGGAACCCTAGACATCCCAATATCCCATGTATTGCTGCATGTCTGTTACTTTGTTTTATGCAGATTATGGTATGATAACCTTGTGCACCTTATTACGTTAATAAAGAGAGAAGTTTCACCCTAACTAGAAAAAAAAGCAGAGAGATGCTTATCCATTAGTGTTTATTGGATAACGAAAAGAGAAAAGGTTATGTCGTTTGTAGATGTATTGTTGCTTGTAAAAGCGATGTGTGAGATGGTCAATTGTTGTGCACCTATCGACATATTAGGATTTCCTTTGTTGTAATGTTTAAATTTCAGACCCTATGTTTGTCGATATGTATGTCAACCGTGAAGGGATGCAGGAAGGACTACATCTTGATTTAAATTGATTAAGATAGTGGACTTTGAATTTTGAAAGAAGATGACCTTTTCCTTAGTTTGGAATTTGGGTAAAGCTATTTGAGGGAAAGGAAGGGGAGGGAGGAAAAATTTCTTTGTTTGGTTAGCAAAATGAGGTTGGAGCCTTGGAGGATTTGTAAGGAGGGGAAAATGAATCGTTTCAGCTTTCTCCAATTAGGCAAACTAAAATCCGTCCAACATAGGAAAGTTTTTGGAGGAAAAATGCCATGTCCCCCTTTCCCTCTTTCCCTTCTGCCCATCCCCCTCTCATCCCCTTTCTTCTTCAATTCTTATCCAAACATACTTTTTAGGGGCATCTCAGATGCTCACATGATCACAAGTGCTGCACTCCCCATCCCCCTATCATTCCCTTCCCCTCGTTCCCTTCTGCCCATCTCAGATGCTCACATGATCACAAGTGCTGCACTGCATCTCAGATGCTCACATGATCACATTCTAAAACACTTGACATTTTTTTGGCCTTGAAACAAGTTTCATAGCCTGCTGTTAGTTGAAACTTGAAAGTGCAATTATGATCTTTTTATTTTTATCGTTATGCTCTATTTTTATTTTTATCTTTGTAGTTAGCAACTCTGAGCTTTCAAGGCAGGGGTTGAAATCGCTGTATCGGTTGTGTTTCTCGGTCTAGATAACGGTGTATCCAAATCATACTTGGTGCAGTTCTCGTGTCCTTGGTCACAGTTATTTTTAACAATTTTTATATGAGAAGTTTTGATAATTAATTTAGTTATCTATTGTTGAATCTGTGTCACCTTAATGTCTAAATGAATCTATAAATTCTATTTGGACCAACATTATCATATCAGAAATATTAGGCCACAAGCAATGCTCTTATATTCAAAAAAACTAGGCTAGAGAATTGTGGGCCTTTTTTGGGCGTTATCAGACCGAGTTGGTTGGGCCAACTCTGGTGATCTTTCTCCCTTTGTATTTTGGTCGTGACTGTATAACGATATCTTGTACCGGTTTCGTCTGATCACGATATATCTTGGGTGATATGATACGTCCGAGCTGATATCTTGAACCATTTTTAAGCCCTTATTTCCTCGAAATTTATTGATAGATTGGGAAATTAGTGTCTGATGATGGGGAAAAGTATAGGAGCAGTATATATATATATATATATAAATTTATATGACAACCAAATTTTATATGTCCGGAACATCACTAGCCTATGCGTCGCTTTGAGTATGGTATGAGCCTTGCTTGTGGACTCAATTTTGTGTAGACATAGGGTGCTGTGTCACTAAGAACCAGACCATGGTTTCAATGGAATACAAGTTTGGAGCTCTAGTGCACTTAAGAATCTGCTGCTTGTTTGAGGTGCGCAGAGAGTGCGCGTACTATGGGATAAGTCCATGAAGAGGGTATAATGTTGTTCCAGTTATCAGGTTTCTAGTTGAGGTACAGGACCCCTTCTTTCCTCTTCCTGTTTAGGAAACCATGAGCTTCTCAACTATTGTGCTTCTCTTCAACCATTTTGTTGAATTTCTTTTTTCACCCTGAAAATCATCACTCCGAAATTTGAATCTGCAATTCTCTCTTTGGGTTTATACCTGGTACCTCCTTTTCTAGTTCACTTATAACTCACTATAATTACGGGCTTATTGAAAATGATTCACCTGTTGAGTATAAGATTGAATTTTTAGGTTCACAGTTCATACTACTGCCATGGTCCGTGAAAATAGTTACGCCGGGCTCACTATTAGAGCTTAAAAAAGTGTAAGAAATAACTCACGAGAATCTCTCACTTGATTGGCAAATCTCTTGACATTTGTTTTGTGGTCAAGCAATTATTTTCTATGTTCTTCAGACACCAATAAGGCGTGTCTCATTTGACTTTATAATAGTACGTTGGGCTTAGCAGATTGAGAGGAAGGATAAACAAAGAATATAGATTTTAGACTTGTTCAGACACTGGTTTCTGTGCTTATATATGTGGTGTACTTATGTTTTCCGATGTTTTGAATCCTGCTAAAATAACTGAGCAGGCTTTGGATGCTGAGGGCATGGATATGGAAATCGATTTATCCAATCTTGGGACTGTGAATACAATGTTTGCTGCTTTATTCAGGTAAGAGCCTTTTAGTTTCACGTTTCCAGTGGAGCTGCAGCTTTACTCTTTCTTGAATTCTTATGGTATTTGTTACTCGTTTTCAGTAAGCTTGGTGTTCCCATAAAAACAACAATTTCTGCTAATGTATTGGAAGAAGCATTGAACGGAACTGTGACTGTTCGCCCACTTCCCATTGGAACATCAGTTAGTGGAAAGGTATTTCGTTGTAAGCTCTTAGGTTATTCATAAAATACACTAGTACCCGGCCTTATTGTTGTGGAAGAGAGTTCCAAACTAGAAATGTAATTGCTGGCAAGCATAAGACAACTTACTGACACATGTGATTAAGTCCTCTATGACTGAAAGTCAATGGTGACTCTTTTATTTATTGATCTCCCATCTTTTCACAGGTAGATAAGCAGTGTGCCCACTTCTTTGGTGTGACAATCACTGACGAGCAGGCAGCAGCGGGTATTGTAGTCCGTGTTACGTCCGCTGCCCAAAGCAAATTTAAGGTAAAGGTGCTGTTTGTGAATGATAGATTTAGTCATCCAGCCTTCACAATGATCTCAACACTTACATATATTTCTCGGGACATTTTCAGCTTCTTTACTTTGAGCAAGATGTAAATGCGGGTTATGGCCTTGCATTACAGGTATCTGATTCATCTCTTTATTATAAATTTGTGGTCAGTACCTCCCTTGTTATCAGATGCATTTTTGCTCCTTCAACATGTTTTCTCCCCCTCTTACATTAGTTCTCATCTTTAATGGAAGGACTAGTAAATAATGATGAATGGGGGGCTAACTGAGAAAATGAAGGGAGTATATTTTCGTCGCTTAAATCGCCTCACATAAGTGAGCAATCTTACCGTGTCTTGGTGAAATTGGCCTAAAGTGGAATGGCCCTAGTGCCCTACAGAAATATCCTTGGAAAATCTAAGCACCACTGCACAGCATGGTCTATGGTGGAGTGATATGTGTTTCACATAAGCTTTTGGGTTGTGGATAGGTTTCAAGCGAAATAATGGGGTTAACCTAGGTGAATGATTAGTTCATTTTGCATGATCATGTACAGTTGCCATTCACTATGTATTTTGTTTTTCATGCAGGAGGATAGTGAGAAGACAGGGAAAGTGACATCTGCTGGCATGTATTTCTTACACTTTCAAGTTTATAGGCTAGATTCTACTGTCAATGCGGTGAGTCAATGTTCAGTTTGTGTCTTTCCAAATTTTACAATTTGTTCGGTCTGTTAATCGTTTGGTGTGGCTATACAGTTATCCATGGCCAAGGACCCTGAAGCTTCGTTTTTTAAGAGGTTGGAGGGTCTGCAACCATGCGAGGTGTCCGAATTGAAGTCAGGAGCTCACATATTTGCAGTCTATGGTCTGTATTAGCTTTTTTGCTCTGATTGTTTTTGTGAGCCTTGTTATTTGAACTTTAGCTACAAAATCTCTGATTTATGCAAAAGCTTATCTGCGAAAACATAATGCTATTACTGACTATTTGTGATATAAGTATAGGTAATAACCACTTTTTTTTCCCTTTTTTCTTTCTTCTCATATAGGTGACAATTTCTTTAAACCTGCATCCTACACAATCGAGGCACTTTGTGCAAAGTCGTACGAGGACACAACAGAGAAACTGAAAGATATAGAGGCACAAATTCTCCGAAAGAGAAATGAACTTCGTCAGTTTGAGACTGAGTATAGGAAGGTAGATACTCATAGTTCTCTTCTTCCCTCTTTAGTCTCATTATAATATGGGATTGTAATATTTTTTTTCTCATGTACCTTTGTTTATTGCAGGCATTGGCTCGGTTTCAAGAAGTGACAAACAAATACAACCAAGAAAAACAGTCTGTAAGTTTTCTTCAGTTCATATTCGCTGGCTATTATCTGTGTGTTAATGTACTTGTATGTGTGTTAATACTTTTGTTGGCTCTGGGATATGTGCGTTCTTGTGTTATCATTCATGAGATTCTCGTTTGCTTCTGCTTTTATGATTTATGAGTCTATGACCAGTGTAGTGTGTGGATTTGTATGTATATTCTTGAAGACCCAAATTTTGGTGCTTATTAGCTCAATGAGTTATTGATTTTTCATTATTTTGTAATCTTATGAAAATTATAGAAGTAGAAGTCATACAAGTACTGTGGAGGACTCTATTTTTTCTCCCCATGTAATTTGGTAGAGCCACTTTCAACTTGTTAGGCAAAGCTGACTGTTTTGTTTGGAAATAACACAAGGACTTGTTTGGATGGCGGGAAGGTTTCGAGGGGAAGGGAAGAGAGCTATTTCTATAGTATGGTAATTAAGTTGGGTTGCAAGGAAATGGATGGATCCGTTATCATTAAAAATCTTCGAATATAGGAAAAAATTGGAAGCAAAATGGTCATATCTCCATTGCCCCTCTCTCCACTACTTAATTAAAAGAAAGGTTTAGTGTACCGGTGTACCCTTACTCCGGATATACCCGCAATATTCTGTTTAGCAGGTGTCATATGAAGTACGAACTGGTTAGCTGTGAATAAATGCCAAATAGTTGTTTTGTTTGATAAAAACAACCTTTTATGGGCCTTTTGTGACAAACCTGATGATTGAAATTTCAAACCCTTGTATCAAGGACAAAACTAGCTGATTTGTCAGGTCTAGTAATTAACTTAGTCAAGTGGGATCATCTGAGAGTGGAAGCCCTGATAGTCGAGTCTTTCCCTAGCAGCACAGACGTAGATTTCACTAAGCTGAGCTTAAGTCTTGCTCTCAACTTTGTTAATCGAATTCAGGCACACTTGTGGGATACAAGAGGTTATATCCTAGTGTCAGATACATCCCGTCAAAAATTTTCCGACATGGAGACTCTGTACTGTAATAGGGATACAAACTACAAAGACACTCTTAAAAGAAAAAAAAAAAAAAGAAGCTCGAGGCTCCTTTAGGGCTAAAAAGTCTCTTGAGCCATAGAAAAACAATTGCAAGTTTAAATAAATATCTAGAGGTACAAGGCATAAAATCGTTGAAATATTGTACTATATGCTTTATGCAAGTTATTTCCTCTATTTTACCTCCTTGTCTCTGCTGGGAAAAGTGTCTAATTAGCTACTGTCCGTGCTGTGTTCAAAACGGATATTATCTCAGAAATAAGGGTTGTAGTGACATAGGCTCCCAAAACCCAGATATTAGCACCATTTTGTCCAGTTTGTAAGTGAGTGCTTTGGAATACAGGTAGATGACCTACTTAAGCAACGAGACAATATTCAATCTTCATTCACTACAGTCAAGACAGCGAGTTATCTTGGGAGTGGCACTAATGCAGCGAATGGGAGCTCAAGTAAGATCCCAGTTGATGATACCAGGCCTGATAGCCCCGGGGATGATGACGGAAAAGACAAAGCATCACGGAAAAAGTGGTTCAATCTTAATCTCAGGGGATCTGATAAGAAGCTTGGGTGATATTTTCTCAGCCAAGTATCTTCTTTCCGTTGGTCTCCTTTTCATTCATTGCTTCCCTTCACCTAAATGTTCAGAAGAAGCATATATATATATCTGTGTTATTTTCCATGGAGCAGTGCGAAAGTAGGCGAAGGAGAATATACCATAAAAAAAGGTCAGTAATGTTTTCATTCTATAACGACAATTGGGTTTCAGAGCCCTGATGCTGTCATATAACGTGGTGTATCACGTATGTGTTTGTTAGAATGATTGCAGTAAATCGATTTTGTTCTCATGTTACGCTGTAGGTACAGTTATAGTGAACAAGGTCGAAGGGTTTCATTGTAATTTTGATTTATTCATAATTTATTTGTAACAGCGACGGTGAAGTTTTGATCAATGCAAATATGCAATTGTGTTAAATTGCTGCAAGTTTCAGGTGATTGTACCAGGCTAACAATGTTAAAGATGAATGGGATTAAAGGCCAACAAATAAAGATATCAAACAAGTAGAATTGCGACCTAAATAGGTAGATAAGTTTGCCACATTCGAAAATGAAAGAGATGAACATGTAACTCGGACGAAAAAAGGTGCTATATATTCTAGGAGATCATCTACATGGGTGAAAACGAGCAGGCGACTCCTCATAACGAAAAAATGAGTGATGGAAATTAAAATGAACGCAAAATCTAACTTCTCCGTCGATCTTTTAATGAATAACATTAGTCGCCAATGTAACTATGTAATCAATAACATTTAGGAAGAAGAAATAGGGTCTCTAACCATTTGAGAAAAAAAGAATTAGAAGTTAGGGTGCTAAACATGTGAGCTATGCAGGGAGATTGATATTAGTTAAAACTGTTACGTCTCAATTGCATAGCTATTGAGCAAGGATTTTTTCGTTGCCTATTGGAATCATTCATAAGGTTGAAAGCATTTGCCAAAGTTTTCTTTGGCTTGGGATAAATGTTGTATGCCTAAGGTCAAAGGTGGTCCAGGACTTGCTCATTGCCATCTCAGCAATGTGGTTATCCTAGACAAATATACCTGGTGTCTTGCCAATAAGAAAAACTGCATGTGGGTGAAATGGATTCATCATGTATACATAAAGCAGACTCATTGGTGGTTGTATAAGTCTATTAATAGTAGTTCGACATGGAGACAGTTATGAAAAGTTAAAAGACAAAATGCAAGTGACTGATTAAATGGTGATTATTCAACTTAGATGGTTTATGAATGGCTGTCTTGTGAGCATTTGAAAGTGAGATGGGTGCCTTATGTCTGGAACTTGATGTTTTCCTAAAATCAACTGGTTGTTTGTGCAAAACAGGCTTCTCACTAAGGATAGATTACTTCAGTTTAGGATTATCAATGATGGGCTTTGCTACCTGTGGTCTTGAACAGGAGATTCATGCTCATTTATTCTTTGATTGCGCTTTGAGCAGGCAGTGTGTGCAAATGGTTTAGACAATTGATCGAGACTAGGATTAGAAAGATGAACCGACATGGTTAATGATGGTCTTACTATTCATTAGCAAAAAGCTGAAAAACACTAGTACAACTTGACCTTATTCTTCCTCGTTGGATGTTCGTGGTGACCTAAAGCTCCATAAAAAGCATAGATAGTTTATCTACGCACAGTTGTGTGCTTTATAAACAAGCCCTACAACCCTGAGATAAACGACATACATATGTCAAATAATAAGAGTTACTCAAATTCTTACGAGTTATCGCCGTCGTCCCGTCGTCCTACTTATTGCTCTTGCTTTATTATTGTCGTACCATTGGACAGCTTTTGTTGTGACTTTTTGAGTTTATGAAATCACGTACATTAGTGACTTATGTAACCGTAAAACATGATGTAATAGGTTCAGGCCCGTCTTTGAGGATGTGCATTCTATTAGAATAAAAGTCGAGGATGTCAGAATTTGTAGGTTGGATTCCCCAGGAGCCTTGCATTAAATTCCTATTGACAATCAGTTGATGGATTTAAGGAATATTTTTTTCCCTTCCTCTTATCCCTGCCAATCAAAATTACGACTATCTTGATTTGTTTGTAGATGCTTCGTGGTACAAAAATTTCTCTGTTGGTCTGTCTAGGTTGGGTCATCAGGAGGAATTCAGGAGAAGTGATTTTACAGGGCAACCGTTGCTTAGCTGCACAAAGTGCGGAACAAGCTGAAGCTGATTATCTGCTGCTTTGAAGTCTAATTTTGTTCAGCATAAAACCACATTTGTCACTGAATAGGGAACCTATTGTTACACTGTCATACCTTTGGGGTTAATCAACGGAGGTGCAACGTATCAACGCACATCTACCACCTTGCTACATGACATGATGCATAAAGAAGTGGAAGTATATGTCGACGACATGATCGTTAAATCCAAAGATAGGCAGGGTCACATTGCTAATCTTCGCAAGTTCTTCCTAGACTTCGCAAGTACAACATGAGACTCAATCCTCAGAAATGTGCATTTTGGGTAACATCCGGGAAGTTGCTGGGTTATATCGTCAACCAATGAGGAATAGAGATTGATCCATCCAAGATCAAGGCTCTAATTGAAATGCCGCAACCACAGACATAGAAAGAAATTCGAGGATTTCTGGGAAACGTGCAATACGTAAGCCGCTTCATTTCCAAACTAACCATGATTTGCGAGCCAATATTCAAAAAGCTCAAAAAGACAGACGACACCATGTGGGACAATGATTGACAGAAAGCATTCGAAAGAATCAAGGAGATTTTGGTTGCTCATGCCTCCGCCAAAAGGTCAACCTTTATCCCTATACCTCACGGTCACGGAAACAGCCATGGGAGCTATGCTCGCTCAAACGGTAGGGAAAGAGGAATGAGCCATCTACTATCTTAGCAAGAAGTTCTTAGGATACGAGACAAAATACACACCTCTTGAAAAGACCTGCCTTGCTCTTGTGTGGGCAACAAAAAAGCTGCGACATTACATGCTCAGCTATTCGGTTAAAGTTTACTCAAAAATGGATCCTATAAAATATATTTTCAAGAAGCCAGTTCTCAACGGTCGACTAGCGAGATGGACTCTTATGCTTTCTGAATTTGACTTTAAATACGTACCTCTAAAGATAATTAAAGGGCGAGCAGTGGATGAATTCTTCGCAGACAATCCCCTACACGATTCCCAAACGATAAATACATGGTCATTTCCAGACAAAAATATCCTTCATACTAATGCAGAATCATGGGACCTCTACTTCGACGAGGCGTCCAATCTAAGAGGATATGGAATCGGAGTGTTGCTCATTTATCCTGAAGGTGAGCATACACCAATTTCAATCAAATTCGATTTCGAGGTGACTAATAATGCGGCAGAATATGAGGCCTGCCTCATAGGTTTACAAGCAGCAGCCGGTTTAGGCATCAAAAGAGTACGAGTCCATGGAGACTTATCTCTCATCATCAACCAAATCACCGGGTCATGGAAAATACGGAGCGAAAATCTCGCCCCATACCAATCAAGGGTAGATGAAGTGGCTCAGTTCTTTGATCAAATCACTTACTTGCACTTGCCAAGAGAAGAAAACCAATTTTCAGACGCTCTTGCGAAGCCCTCATCAATATGCCTGACCATATGGTGGATATGCCCTTATGCATCGGAAGGCGATCGAAGCCAGCCTATATACAATTTTTAAATGATGAGGAGGAGGACCAAGAAGAGCTTCGGTATCAAGGCATCCTAAATTACAAACTCAATGGAGAATGTCCACCACACATGGACAAGAGGGGACGATGAGCTATAAGATTACTAGTTTCCCAATATGTCCTAAATCAAGGAGAATTATACAAAAGGACACCCCAAGGCGTTATCTTGCTTTGCCTCGATCGTTCGAAAGCAAAAAAAGTAATGGAGGAAGTCCATGATAGAGAATGTGGTCCTCACATTAGTGGACTAATGATGGCTAAGAAAATCATGCATTTAGGATATTACTGGACGACTATGGAAACAGATTGCATCAAATATGTCAGACATTGTCACAATTGCCAAATCTTCGCAAATGTGCAACACATTCCACACTCCTTGTTATACACAATGACGTTACCTTGGCCATTCTCCACTTGGGGAATAGATATCATAGGAAAAATTACTCCAGCAGGAACGAGAGGACATTTTTTCATCCTAGTGGTGATAGACTACGTCACCAAATGGGTAGAGGCAGCCTCATATACTGATCTAACATCCAAGCGAGTGGCTAAGTTCACACATGCCAACATCATTTGTCGATATGGATGTCCACACGAGATCATCAGTGACAATGGCTCTCATTTCCAAGCTGAATCTGCGCAAGTGCTCGCCAAATACAAAATCCAACATCATCACTCCTCGCGCTACCGACCCCAAACCAATGGAGCCGTAGAGGCGGTAAACAAAAATGTCGTTATGATCCTTAAAAAAATGATCGATAATTATAGGGACTGGCATAACAAAATACCCTTCGCCTTGTGGGGATATCGAACTTCAGTCAGGACGCCCACTGGGGCTACACCTTTCTACCTAACACATGGCATGGAAGCTGTTCAACCAGTAGAACTAGAGATCCCATCTCTACGAATCCTACTCGAAAGCCAAATTCCAGAAGCTGAATAAAATATAGAGCGATATGAAGAACTCATTCTTCTGGATGAGAGACGGCTACGCGCTTTGCATAATGTTCAAACATATCAAGCACGAATCAGAAGAGCTTTTAACAAGAAAGTCAAGCCTCGACACATTAAGGAAGGATACTTAGTACTTAAATCGGTTGGAGCTCTTTTGCCAGTAGACCCAAGGGGAAAATTCAAACCCAATTGGGCAGGACCTTACTTAGTCAAGACCATATCCTCGGGTGGTGCAGTTAGAATCACAGACCTAGACGGGAATTAATTTTCTAGCCTCACTAACCTAGACTAACTCAAGCAATATTACCCTTAGGCTAGGCTAGAACGCACCTCGCGTGACCCTCGTTCTGCTTATGCGACACGTTATATGCACACGGCACAGGCCATCCAACCCCTCATGTTATCTTGCTCTTTCATTCTTAGCATTTCTATCGTCCTCAATATTGTCAACATAAACTTAATTGTAGTTTAGGAGTAAGTAAAGCACCATGCTTATTCCCTATGTTCATTCTATTGGCTCTTGCCTCGAACACTTATTCTTTTGCATATATATTTCGAACTACGCTACGGGTTTGATTTCATCATTATATGGTGAATACGTAGGCAATCCTTCACGGGATACAACCTAAACATACTTCTTTTAAAATATGCAAATAGAAGGACAAGTTCTTTGGCATTTGAATTTCGAAAAGGATAAACGAAAGGGACATGATTGATAAAAGTTTTCTTGAACTTGCAAAGCTATTTGTTCATTAATTATAAATAATAATAATATGCCAAATAATAACAACAAACTTTTACTGAAACTAAAATGCTAAGCTAGGATTCTAAAAATCCCACCTTTTATTACAACGTAATAGTAAATACTAACATAAAATACTAAAAAAGACTTAGGCTACTCGTCTATTTTCCCTTTGCCTTTGTCATTCTTGTCATGCTTCATGTCTCGGCCTCGAGGTGGACGCTCCTGCATTATTTCAGATCTAATTATCAAAGGTCTCTCCCGAGGTCTAGCATTACCATTTCTATCCACCACCATTCTCTCAGCAGAGGAGTCTTCTTTGGTTTCTTCTTTGGGCGAGCGACCCGAAATCCAACTTCTTCCTCTTCTTCAGTTAAATACTTTTGGTTCTCCTTGGCTACTTCGCGAATTTTGTAGTCGATAGGCTCATGCTTCCCCAGTTTCTCTCTCTCCTAGGAAGTTTTAGCTTTGGCCCATTGGGTATATGAGTCAGACTCCCATAGTGAGCCTACAGGAGTAGGTATATACCACATGTTTCTTTGAGCCCAACGAAGTGCCCACTTGCGATAAGAGTCGATAGTATGCGCCAATGCCGTATGTGGAACAGTATCAAGCTTTGGGATCTTTTGTCTTAGGCCCACTTGTCTCAAAAGCCTTTCTGGGAAGATAGTAACCATGAATTCTAGGCTTGGGATTCGAATTGACCGTGTAGGATCAAGGCTAGATACTCCAGTCAATGCCTTCAAATGCTACCATGGGATAATCCATCTAATAAGGGGCCCACCTTCATTCTTCAATTTGTTCTCCCAATAATTGCAAATGCGGGTGAAATCTACCAGGTATAGTCTTGTCCTCATCGATATTGACCTTGAATGGTAGCCAAGGACATTAATTGAGGGCTCGATCAATCGAAGCATTTCCATAAGCTAAATCTACCACGATAAATAGGGAGAATGAATTTCAAAAAAAAGGGAAGAAAACGAACGAAAAAAAAGGAAGAAGAAGAAAAGAGAAGGATACTCTTACCTGAAGTATAATGGGACTTCCCAGATAAGGTATATCACGATTAGCCTTTCTATTATCTAGACCATGGATGGTCTCTCCCAAAGCTAGCCAAACTGGGCTCTTGCGCAGTTCCATTTGTTCTATGATTCTCAAAAAACGAGGGTCCCCTCTCATCTCAGCGTCAACATGACCATTCAAAATATAACAATGGACAAGACAAAATCCAAAGGCTCGACGTCTCGCCACATATGAAATAGTAAGGTCCTCCCTATTTATGAAGCGATTTACTAAGTCAAACATTTTCACACCTTTCGTAGTCACGAGACGATCCACTTCGGCCTTGGTTAATCCTAAACGATCCCTAAATTTGTTCTTATATCCTTAAGAACTAGGGGGAAATATGGGTACACCTTCAACATCCCATCCACCAATCGCTGAAAATTCCTTGGGAAAAGGGCATATTTCTCCTTCTGGAAATGCAAAGACATATAGATCGGAATTCCAATACTCCAAGCATGCATCTAAGAAAGGCCTCACCACTTTCACTTGCTTAATTCTAATGATTTGTCCAATTTTAAAAGCGGTCATATCATGTTTCTCTACGGGTTTCGAAGGCATCCATCTTTGGAATTTTTTTTTGTGAAATTTTGTGTGGTTTATATGAGTATGTAAGCTACAAAATTGTAGAAGGTAGAATTGTGAGAATAAAACGTTCACCCGAGGCATCTATATATACTATTCGGGCTTTCCTAATTCCGCTCAGGAACAGACGCACCCGAGAGAGAATGCAGCAACTGCTGCGCCTTCTGGAAGGGTCGCAGCACTTGCTGCGCCTTTTCCTCAAGCCTTTTCCCTGCAGTTTTCTGCGGAAAGATTTCCTAATCTGATTTTTTGGTATTATTTCCTATTCCTATAGGATTTTGGACGACTCTTTTTGTGGAAATTGGACTTTTCTTACTCATATTGGATTTCCGTTTCTTAATCGAGTTCGCATTTCGAGGAAGCCGTTCCCGATGCATACTTATTCATTTTCTATTTTTTCTTTTTTTAGGGGGAAGCACTCCTCCACCGCCATTACATTTTCTATAATTTCATTTTCCCTCCACCGCCATTGTAACAACCCCGATTATAAAACAAAGGAAAAACGTAAAATAAAGTATAATTAGAGTATAACACTGATAAAAGGGGTCAAAGTGGCGGAAACACCTGACCAATCCGGTTCGCTACTAAACCAAAACCAAACTAATACATTATTAAAAGTATCTCAACTGAACTGAAAACAAAGTCCTAATTTATTATTCGCGTCGCCCCTCGATGCATCCCAAACAACATCATCAAAATAGCGACGAACATTCAACTTGAGAATGGGGGTCGACAATCAGTCGGGAGTAACTAGATGCTCTCCCAGTCATGTTTACAACAATTGAATGTAACCAACAATTAATAACAATTAAAATGCAAAACCAGTAAAAATGTGAGATCATCTATCCTCATGAAAACCCGATACCAACTGACTGTCAAACAAAGACACATGAAGATATAAGTGCAACACAACAACATAACCAACCATTTAAAATCAACAACGAAAGAACCGAGTAACCAACCACGGAGCATATAACAACTGCCTCCACTTACACAAGCATAGTGTATAGAATGAATGCCGTTAGAGCGTATAACAACTGCCTCTAATTGTCAGAGCGTATAACAACTGCCTCCGAACGTTATGTTTTTATCGATATAATTAGCAAATAATATTAATTAAACTAATTATGCATCAAAAAATTAGGGAGGACTAATTTTTGAGTTCTAAAACAGTTTAGATAATTAGTTTGGGCTTAAATGAGATTTAAGGGTTGATTATTGATTTTTAATGGTTAAAAAT
>VHZZ01004027.1:23638-41195 GCA_009801015.1 Silene noctiflora
TCATGACATCAACACATCTTAAACTACATGAATGTCGGATCCAATGTCTTCCTCAAATGCCTACACTAAAAGGTACTTCTCAACAACCTTTTGTGTCTAACCTCTCATACTACTTACAGGTACGTAAATTATCCCCTCCCAGCTACTACCTTTTCGCTCTTTTGGACTCAAGCACTGGAATACAACGAAACTCTATCATACATGCCTCCAGCATGTTCTTGGCGTCCGCAACTGCTTTACTGAAGACTTTGCAGAATGTTACTTCTGATGTTCCCTATTCAACTACCTTCTACATCCAGTCAAAAAAACTATCTTCCGTTCTGGCGGGTGGTTCGCCAGTCCCAATTGATGCACGAAACTCTTTACGAGAAATTCGACATCATCTGCGTATATCTCCACATTGGTCTGTCAGCCTTGCTACAGGCTNAAACTCTTTACGAGAAATTCGACATCATCTGCGTATATCTCCACATTGGTCTGTCAGCCTTGCTACAGGCTAATAGTTTGGTTGTATGTCTACGTCACACTAGTTGTCTGTATTAACTTTCTATTTTAATCTATATCAGTTTATCTTCGTCGAAAAAAAAAAAAAAAAAAAAAAACAAAGATGATAGCTATGAATCTTGGTAACGAAAATAAGATCAGGCAACATCCTAGATAGTGGTGTGTATATAGGGGGGAACAAAAAAAGACCCATCAAACCTAAAATCACTTTGAAATAGCTTTTACTCAAATCGGGAATTTTCTTGGGTGTCGATATACACTTATCTGTCAAACATGTCATTATGTAGTTCTGATTCTGAGGAGCCACATATTAGGGTTGAATTTTATGATCCCATACTTCCCTCTTAATTAGCTTTCATTACAACTTTATTTACATTTTCGAAAACGTGGTCAAGGAATAATCATGCATGCACCAAGTACTCTTTCATCCTTTACCTTAGAGGAAACAAGGATCATTTTTTAAAAAAAAAATGTTGCCTGTTAAACTAGAATCAAATTAGGTTCCGTTCTTTCTGACTTACTTTTAGTTCATTTCAATTCAACTCAACTCTACACAGTTTACAGCTTTATTCAGTTCAGCTCATCTTTTCACAAATTAACTCTTACTTCAACTTTATTCGGTCCAGTTCATCTCTTATCAACCGAAAAGAACGGGGCATTAGTAGTATTGCTTTACTCGTAATAATTTGAAATAGTTAATTGAAATTTACTAAATTACTTTAATTTGTTTAACTAAATAAAAGCAATAGTGAAATCAAGCTTTTACCTACGATATGTGAACGACTCCAAGCAGGCATGACATATTCGAAGGTCGAACCATGTCGAAGATTTAACTCTAAAATCGGCTAGACTATTAGGCAACACCAACAAGTGAGTTAGTGTAAATCATGCAACGGATTTAGGCCACACCCAGATAAAAAAGAGAGAGTCTACTTTATAAGAATAAGAAGGTTTCACTCTAAAATTAATTAGCAATAAAGGGAGTAGCCCGTTTCATTACAAAGAAGCTCGGACTAGGCCAAAATAGTGGTAAGTAAAGCCTCACCCACCTAAGCCGACAGTTGAATGCCCGGTTTAATTTATCATGCTCATGTATTTAGTCATGAGTTGTGATACCATGTAAAATGCAACGGGTATGAGTTACACCCAAATAAAATGGAGAGAAAGTCATATGAGTTCCTTAACAACTATAGATTGGTAATAGAAAAGTAGCCTATAATTAAAGTGGTAATTTTACTTCTCTTTAATCTACGTGAGATACTCACACACACGAAAATCATATGAGTTCCTTAACAACTATAGATGTTAGAATATGAAAATGAGTATGGGTCCTTACATAAACGGAGGGAGACAGACACTTAACAAACACAAGGAAAGTTCAATAATATATATAACCAATTTTTAATAACAAAAATAACCTTATTAGTTTATAAAGTGATAAAATCTCTCTTCTTCAAGCGATGTGAGATACTCACATTTAGGTTTATATCCAATAATCACCCTCACATGTGAGATTTATAAGAAACCCAGACCGAAAGCATGAGAGTGCAATGGAGTGACCTTTAACAAATCCTCAGTGAGACCCTCCTCTAGTAGTATTGGGCTCGGTTATTCAACAAACCCAAGACAAAACATTAGGCTCTCATACCATGTCAAAGAGAATCAACTCCAAATCAAAACCTTAAATTGATGGTTGGAGTCCTAGGATGAATTTTATACTCTAACATGCTTCTTCATATGAATGCTCTTTAAGCTTGAATTGTGGATGTTGTGCATGTTCTCTCACACTTGGTGCTAATATTCACTTTAGCCACGAGGGATAATGAGATTTGAAACTTGTGACCTTTATTTTGTTAATACTAACTCTGATACCATGCATGCATGTTTAAACATGAAAATGGATTTGTGCCTTACAAAAATGGGAGATAAAAATACCACTTGACAAACACAAGCGAGGTTACAACCTAAAATCAATTTGCAATAAAAAAAGTAGTCCCTTTTATTTTTTAAACTGTATTATTTCTCCTCCAAACAATGTGAGAAAACTCACATATTTGTTTATACTCCGATAATAGAAACTCACACTCTTAGAGACTGAAAGAGTATTATTTCATGCACCCTAATAGACCTCGCAAATTGGTTAATCAGGTTGAGCCCGACTTATGTTAGTTAGTTTAAGCCAGGTCATTCAAATTTCTAGTCAATTTAGAATGTGTGTTGTGTATATTGTCGGGTTGTTCTGGATTTGGGTTATTTCAAGTATATAGGTCATTTCGGGTTGGTCATTTTTTGATAACTTAAAGTAGTAATAATTTCACTAATAAAGAGTATTTTGTAGAATTATTTATTAATTATTAAGGAGTGTTAAGACAATTAAATTTCCCTTACAAAGCTCATTTGTAAACGTTGTTGATCTCTTTTTTAAACTTGGTTTCTTACAGGTCTTTTTGCAAAGTTGTTGAACTCCAATGTAAAGTTCTTGCGGTCAAAAGATTTACTACTTTAACAATGAAGACCTTCTATTGATGCTTAAATAAAAATGCTTCATTATCACATCTTTTTTTTTAGTTGATCTTCAAGACTGCACTTAAGTTGTCTTAATAATAGAACCAAATATCGAACATAGATTATTTTGGGTATAATTTTAGGGTTTTGAATTTGGTAGCATTTCGTCTAGCTTTTAAATTAAGGAAAATGAGATGGCGATACCGGGTGTTACTCAGATTGAGCGACACCCGAGGTATTATTGTAATTTATTTATATATTTTGTTTTTCCTCCATAAAAAATTCAAATTTCAAACTAAATAGTGACAAAGGGTAGTTTAGGAACTTAATATTAATTTAACAATAATGATAACGCAATTTATTTTTACAGTACGTTTTTTACTCATTACAGTACTTTTTGTACCAAACTTTCCATTTGTTTGTCCTTCACTCAAAAAAACATTAAACCTAATTCTCTCCCTTCTCTCTAATATTGAAACCTTAATCATCTTCAACCACGTTTAAATTCTTTAATTTTGAACGATTATTCAAGTGACGAACGAGTAATCAATTGGTTAATTATCCTATATTACTTATTAATTAGACTATTTTTTAATAATTTAGTTTTTTTTAATTAGGGTTTATGATGTAACATAATTATGGTGTAGTAAATTACAAACTAAAAAAAATAAAAAAAAATCCAATGTAGTACATGCAAATGCAAATCGTACTACTGCAACAAACATCAATTAAACCAACATAGTACATCAACCGCCGGCCACACCCACCATCACCACAGCCGCATCATCGCCACATCCACGTCATCACCACTGACGCACCACCACCACGTCATCGTCGACGACGCACCACCAAAAACGCATCGCCCCTATACCGACAAACCACCACCGACGCATCTTCCCTATCCCGGCGCAGCACCACCGGCGGCGACCAAGCTGGCAGCCGACTACTCCTTTATCCCGATGCCGACATCAACGGCCTAATTAGTTGCCTGGTTGCCTTGTGAAATTTGAGATGAATTGATGTTTTGACATTAGAGATAAAACAATAGAGAGAAGTTAGGGAGGGAAAATGGGAAGGGTAAGATTGTCAACAGTGTACTGTGTTGAATAAATTGTGTATTGCGAAAATCAGGACTCTGATGATAATAATAATTATTTTTTTAAAACAATGAAGGATTTTGAGCGACATTTATTTGCTTGCAATAATAATAGGGAGCTACTTTTTGTTGCCCGTGTTTTACTTAATGTCGCCCAAATTTAATATTGACTTTCCAATTATACCCTTATTTATCTCATCTAATTCTATCTAATCAATTATTAGCATCCAAACTTAAATAACTAAATTCCATGCATAAAATCTCCACGACGACAATTCACAAAGCGAGAAAAAAAAGTAAATTAATCGATTCGATTATAAACATTTTTCAATTTTCGTTCTTCCTTACCAAATTTATGGTTTAGGCGGATGGACTATTGAGGACGTAAAATTCTGGACTTTCGTTGAACTTTTTTACTGCACTTTGGATGGAGCTTTCGCCGGGGTTGTCAACTCCCGCTCTTCTCCGGTGACAGGAAACGCTTCGGGTAAATTCCAACGTTGACTCTTGTGGTTTAAAGGACCAAACCATGGTGGTGTCGTGTGGTTTAGAGGATCGAACCAAGGTGGTGTCGTGTAGCTTACACAATCAGACCACGGATGTAACGGGTATATGATAAGAACTGACCATGGTGTTGTGGCCTGACTCGCACGAACAGACCATGGTGGTGTCATGTAGCTTACACGATCAAACAATGAGTTTTGTCTCACTAAAAACAAATCATTTATACTTTTCTGAATTAGGGATCTTTTATAATACATGTTAATTAGGGATCTTCCATACGACCTTTGACCATGATTCATCTTTTATAAATTACTCCGTAATTGTAACACCCTCATACTCCAAAGTGCCTTACCAAGGCCACCTTAGGCATAGAGATGCTACCATCTCAGTTTCCCGAGGCAATGATAATCACGAGACAATAAAGAAATAACTTTAAATAATAATTTAAGTGATTACAACGTTTACCAAAACTGTCAACCAAAAACAAAGCCAAAACCAAAGTCTCATAACTAAACTATCCAAAAGACACAGACTCAGCGAAAGCCTCTACTCGTGATGATCGTCCAGCCATCCCATGCGCATATAGCTAAACCTGCTCAACATCTGCTCACTATCTCCGAATGGATCATCACAGTTTTCAAAACACGAATCGGGGTCAATTACTGTCAACACAAACAACATAAAAACAACAACATATCCATCACCACCAACAACACCTCCATCACCACTCGACATCACTGACTACACACCCAAGGTGTGTAGCCCTGCCAGTGGGGGGCCGCAGCCGTTCCCACCTAAGCCTCGCTCATCTTATCCGAGCGATAAACCCTGTTCATTAATGTGCACATCCCCTCCCGTGGCGGGTTCCACGGAGGGCGAATCAAAGGCGTGAAGCCACTCCCGCAAGTGACTCCACTCAGCCGAGGACGCACCTCGCAACACACACCGATCACCGCATCCACCATAACACAACAACATCCAAACAATCATATCATTCATATCATACCAACAACAATAACAACAATGTCATACAAATAAGATAGTAACCGAGTAGGGAAACCCTACCTGAATAGCAAACACCAAAAGGCACTCAAGCAAGCTCAGAACTGATCCTCTACGAATCCACCTCCTATACAAACATATAATCACACATCACAACCCTATTACCAAAAACCCCCAATTAACTCCCATAACCCCCAATTAGGGTTTAACCAACATTAACGAAAAGACACAAAAACAGTATGTAGAACTTACCCTCGAGATAAGGAACAAGATGACGCAATCGACACTGAAAACCACCGACTCAAGCTCCGGGATTTGCAAATAACGCGAATGAACAATGTAACGATCCCTTGAGAGGTTTTGTGAAAGTTTTGTGTTATGAATAATGAAAAAGGCGTCGGTTGTGATTAATTATTAAACTCGCATTATTAACAAAACCCAATAGATTAAACCCGTAAAAATAGACTTACTCGATCGAGTAAGTCACCTACTCGATCGAGTGACTCACATACTCGATCGAGTGACTAACAAACAGACTCTGACTTAAGACCACATCCACCTACTCGATCGAGTGAGCCCTACTCGATCGAGTAGCTACAGGTACAGAAAACCGTAGTATAACAGTAATAATTAATGTTTCAAAGGATAACATATCAGCATATGAATCATCATGCTATTGTGGTATTGGCTTACTAGAAGTAGTTACTGAGTAGTAATTCCCGAAAGCAAAATGTTGAACCTATAAAAAATGGTACTCCGTAAATCCGTAATTAGTATGTATATATTGTTAAATATATAATTCAAGGAAGTTGAAGATGTGTTTGTTATGATAGTATTGTTTTATGAGATTTTCTAACATGTCACATGTTAATAAGTTAATTAGAGAAAGTTTGGTGAGAATATATCATGAAAAATAGATGTACAAATTCACAATTACCATAATTAGTGAAATATTCCCACCAAACTTTCTCTATGTAACTTATTAACATGTGCCCTTAGGGCACATGTTAGAAAATCCGTTGTTTTATAATATAAGATATAGTTTAGATTTAATTAGTATCTTTAATATTTTATTTTATTAATATAATAGATTGTTAATTACGGTTTTATCCCTATGATATTGGCGAAAAAACAAAGACAACTTTTAAATTTTTAATTTTATTTCTATTTTTTATTAGGGTGTTACCGAAACTCGGTAACACTAGGTGTCGCCCTGGCTGCGAAATGATGAAAATAATGGATAGTCATATAAGAAATAGAATTTGATTAGGGCTTGCTTGGATTGAGGATAATAAGGGGAAAATGAATAAAGGAGTGATATGTAAGGTGCATTTTTCATGTTTGGAATAAGAGTAATTATTCACCTCCCGTATGTATTACCCTTATGAAGGAGTAATACATTACCCACTCTCCCCCCTGGGTAATGATTATGGGAGTAAGACATCTCCTCAATAATCATTACTCTTATTTGTCAAACGTATCATCAAGGAACTAATTACCCAAGTAATTAACTTCTCTAGTAATTATCACCCGATTAAAATTTACACCCTGATTATTCCATGGATTACAGACAATCCCTTAGTATTTATGGTTCATAGTCTCGAAGACTCTTTCATACATGTACATACTTGGCTAAAAATTCACGGCACAATAAGATATTCCGATGACACGTATTCAGGACATGAGCTTATAGGATGAACGCCGGAACCAACATGACATGATTTACATGAACATGAAATTATATTAAGATTAGTTTACCTTCCAATATACATAATCGTTAAACGTAACTTAAACACAAAATGTTAAAAACCAAAAACAAGGGTATAAAATACTTAGCTGCATAGATAAGAAGATGGTAAATAATAATGTACGTGAAAGACAAGGCCGCAAGAGTGTGCTGATACGTGACCCAAGCTAACTAGCTAGTAACTATATAATTAAATTATAGATTATATTTTTCAACGTTGTGAGATCAGCAAATACGGAGAACTAACATTTAATCTTTTAAAAAGTTGATACTGATTAATCAAAGATCAACTGCATGCGTAAAGCAATTAATAATAATACGAATTGTTACTTTTAATCTCCTTGAGTGCATGTGAGTTATTAGATATTATTGGCTATATGATCGTGATGCATCAAAGACGTACATGTACTAATACATTTATTATACATTATCTTAATCTAATAATTTGCTTTCTGCTAAAATTATCAAATCCATATTAATTTGGACTAGATTAAATTGATTTATCATCAATATGGTTCTTTACATTAATCACGTAAACACTTTTTTGACTTAAAGGTACGCACGCATACAAGCTCTAATATCTTTGGCCAAATATCCATATTTGAATCTTCAAAAAATAAAAAATAAAATGACTTCTTATAACCCTGTTTTTTCGGCTGAAATGACCTCAAGTGAAGAAGTGAATGGACTTGAGTTGACTGAACTGAATTAAATGGAGCTGAGGTTAAATGAATGCATGCATCCGAAGTAAGGGTTAATTTTGTGAAAAGATGAGCTGAACAGAACTGAACAAAAGTGAACTGAATAGGGCTGAGCTGAATTGAAATAAGTTGAAATTAAGCTAGAAAAAATATGATCTAGTGTAGAAACCTATAATCTAAAATAATAATTATAAAAATGTTCGTCTCTGTCATTTTTAACAAATATATACTTGCTCCGTGACCTTCATTTGTTTACTTTTTCTTATTTTTTGTGAGAGAATTGAAGTAAACAAATGAATGAGACGGAAGGAGTATTAATAATCTCAACTAAATTTACCGCAACCTCTAAAAAATAATAAATTTTCTTGTCCACATTGAGTTTTGTGCGACCTTTTTAGGTTTCATTTATATATCATCGTAATCTGTGATTTAGTTATCGTTTATGATTTTATCTAAATTTTTAGTGTTAAACTGCACTTTCAACTAGTTTTATTAAACAAAAAGCTCATATGTATAGCATCAAAAGGAATATTTTGATTGAGAAGACAATTTGGGATCTTAATATAGGTCGATAGCCATGTTAGAACTTACGGAGAAACATATATGCATGGACCGGTGGAGCATTATTATTCGTTACGGTCCTAGCCAATCTTGAGTTTGTAATGGACGATATTATGCAAAAATAAATGATCATACCCGGATCTTAGTTAATTAGTACGTACCTTGGATTTGTAGATTTCGCTAGTTGGATTAGGAACAATCAAACAACTACTCTTTCCGTCTCAATTAATAGTTTACATTTAATTTATTTCTCCCTTATAAAATAAAGTAACTATAATACTAGGATAGAGGGTAAAAAGGAGTACTAAAATACCCACGTATGTAATACTTGAGCCACTCTTGAGGCAACGAATTATGAAAAGTTGAAACCGTCATATATCAAAATCATTAAGTGTGTGTTTGGCCTAGATTGTAAAAGTGTTTTTGGACTTAAAAACACTTTTTGACAAAACACATCATTTTTTAAAAACTAATTAAAATTTTCCAAAGCTAAAAATCCATATTTTTACCTATAAAAATAGAAGCAACAATTTGATGTTTGTACTTTTGAAAAACACTTTTAGAAAATTAAACTTGAAAAATAAAAAGTCATTTTTGAGAAGTGAGACCAATCATGCTCTAAATCACGCATAGTTCAACTGTTCAACAACCACGGTGAAAAATGAAAAAAACTTTTTATTCTCCTTAAGTCTACCATGTATTTTCTCAATCCTTGAAATTTATTAAGAAACCTTCCACCATGCTAAAAAATTAAAGGTATTGAAACTATATATATGTCAATAAATAACGCACATACAATATTATTTTTTTTCCCTTATAATTTGGTGATTTATCATCTCAATCGATCTACTCACAAAGTGTGTTCTCACTACAATGATATCCAAATGTTATTCAACTAAATACTCGTAGTAGTTTTGTCTTTAATATATCTTCTGACAAAATATTGACCGTGTAAACATCATTTGTTAATAACGTCTACTGCTACGCTGAACTAAACTAAATAGAATTAAGCTAAATTCAACTTACTAAATGGAGTTGAATAGAATTGAAGTACTCCCTATGTTGCCCCATGCATAATCCATTTCGCCATATTCACTAGAATCGCCCTATTTCCATTTTAGCATATTTTTATTAGTAAAATCTCTCTACTTTATTGGTAAGGCTGCCCATCACCCCATTCACAACCTTAATTCTTAGCTTGTGTATAAACTAAATGGAGTATTTCCAAAGAATTGGAGAGAGTAAGAGATAATTTGAGTAGAGCTGAATAGAGCTGATGAGCTGAACTAACTGAATTGAACTGATGAATTAAACAAAGTTGACCTGAACTGAAATGAGCTGAAATTAAAAATAATTAGTGTTAACATTGAAAACCTAAAAAAGCTAACACGCAAATAATGATATTCCGTTCGCTGAGAACTATCTCTATTGTTTTTAGCTCAATATTCAAGAGAATGAGAGAATATGAATAGTTCAATTATTTATATTAGTTTAATAACTTGTGGATGTTCTTTTTCAATCAAATACTTACCAAAATAAGTAAAAATGGATAACTAATGAGTAATACAACCCAAAATAAAATAAATAATAATTCACTAAGATAGAGGGAAATTATTATAGATTTTGCATTTTCTTGTTTTTAATTAATGTCACAATTTTACTTTTGTGTGGGTAGATCATGAACTGATAGTTTGAGCAATCTCTTTCAACTTGCTATTGGAAATATCATAAACAATCTCTTCCAAGTTCGAATTCTTTCAATTCTTTCTTGTTTCTAGCGTAAAGATAATTATAAAAGATAATATGATGTTGAGCAGTTTCAAATACTATTATTTATAACTTTACCATCAAGCTAACTAACTGATTTTTTCATTCGTAACAGTCACTGAACATACTTTTTATATGATCTCGTATTTAAAAAATAATTAGAGTGTAACAAATATTTCATCATTTGCATCTCTTAAGTAGCCCTAATAGGTTGATATCTTTTATTTATTAACGCGACAATTAAAGGAGACACGTGGTTGATTCTCAGCCAAAATTAATGATGTGATAGACTCACGTTAACTATAACAAATATACACTCCTCCGTATAATGTATGAATGGAAGTATACATACAAAATACATAATGAAGATAAAAAAAAACTACCCACTGTCATAAAAGTAAATTTTTTTTGTATATGTTGATATTATGAAATTCTTATAAAAAAACTTAACATATACTCCCTCCTATTCAGCCTATAATTCCCCTTTCATTATAATACTACTCACATATATTAGAGAAAGGGGAACTATAGGCTGAATAGGAGGGAGTATTTAATTGGTATAACAAAAAACTATGAACTGATATTAATAATTTCATGAAAACATTTGAGAAAATTTATACGAGTAATTTATAATTATTAGTTATGGAGTATGTGGTAAAAAATTTCATTAAAACACATATTTCATGGCTCTACTTAATTCTTTTGATTAGTTTTCCATTTCATTTTTTATCCTCATATTAAAATATGAAAAATTAATTATGTTTCAGTTTAAAATCTATAAATAATACATTGTTATTAAGTAAATTATCTATATATATAACGGATTCATACTATTTATCACAAAATACTATAATTTGAATAACTTATTAATCATATTATGAGGACCCGTTTACACACTTTGTCCAAGTCGTCTGTTTTCTTTTTTTGTTCTTTATGAAAATATTTTAATCAAAGATAAATAAATAATTGAAACAGAAGATAAAGAGAGTATATTGATATACAATAATTCTATACTTATAATTTACATTTTAAAAAAGCTTGAATAAACTCATGTAATATTGCACCTTTAAACACAAACTATCACAAAAAAAATGAATTAACATTCCATAAGCACAAAAAAACTATAAAAGCCAAAAGGGCATTGATGACCAAAAAAGGTGATAGGAGTGCAAATACGTCAAACCCTAATCACATGTCCTTGTATAGAAACTTCATAATGTGTTGAAATTCAAGTTATTGAGATGCAAGCCCACCCTTCTTAGTACTTCCATTAAATATAGGGTTTAATTTTCATCATCATCCTTCTCTCTTCTCTTTTTTCTTCACTGAATTTCATACAAAAACTTTGCCCATTATTTTTCATTTATTTTATGTCATGGATATCAACCACATACATAATCATCATCATCATGACCACCTTCCTCCTCCTCCTCCTCCTCCTATTACTACTCCTCCTACTACCTCTTCTAATTATTGGCTTCAAGAAAACTTTAGCATGGCCATCGATGATCATCATCATCAACATCAACAACATCATTACCCTATAACACCATTAGTATTTGATCCATTACATGTATGGCCTAACTACATCCATCCATCATCAATACCATCATTATCATCATCATCAAAATTGTTAACTATTGAACCAACAATACAATATACAAAGGAAAATCATGAGATAGATGAGGAACGGGAAGAAAAAGAAGAAGACGACGACGAAGAAGAAGAAGAGCAAGAAGAGGAGCTAGGAGCAATGAAAGAAATGATGTACCGTTACGCGGTAATGCAACCCGTTAATATTGACCCGTCCACAATCCGTAAGCCTAAGAGAAGGAACGTACGAATAAGTACCGACCCGCAAAGTGTCGCGGCTCGTCATAGACGAGAACGGATATCCGAAAAGATTCGGATCCTACAAAGGCTTGTACCCGGTGGTACTAAAATGGATACTGCCTCTATGCTTGATGAAGCTATACGTTATGTTAAGTTTCTTAAGAAACAAATTAAACAACTTCAACGTCCAACCACGGCGAATCACGTCCCACCACCTGTCTCGCTCTCGGGTTGGACCGGCTTACCGTCCACTTCTCTTGTGGGTCCTGGCTCCGATGACCCGAGAGAGGGTAAAATTGTGCTTATGAGAGACCATTTTTATCATTAAAAGGTGATTTTTCACCGTGAAGGTAATTAATTAAAATGATTAATGATTAATTAGCTATTTTGTCGTATATGATTATTGTTAAGTACATGGAATAATGATATTGTCTTTGTGTAATAAGTTCATACTTCATAAGTGTCGAACTAACCTTGTCATTTTTTCGTGTAGTTATTTGTTACGTGTACATATGTAAATTTAAAAACAAAATACTCCGTAATACGTATCAAAGTTAATGCTCGTATGTTAATTATCTTGCAACGTGTTATGTTTATACTCCTTCCGTTTCTTCTTATTTATCTTTTCGGAACAACTGATAAATTTCTTTATTTGTTCGTTTTATAATTTTCCATGTATCACATCTTTTCTACAGATTTCAAGACACTAGTACTAATGAAGATGAGATAGTTTCGGCTATTAGTTGTTGGAAAATAATATTTTTCAATTTTCTAAAATCATTTATTATACATAATTATTGTTAAAAAATATAAATTTTAATGACTTCTTAATTCGTGTGCATCATTCTAAAACGATAAAATAAAAAGAAATAAAGGGAGTATTTTGTTTTTCGCCGTCATTAAATATTTGTCGTATATAATCATTATTGTTTGTTACACGAAATAATGATATCGTCTTTGCTTAATATGAGTCCATCAGTTTGAACGGAACTAATTTTATACAGAGTAGTTTTTCTTGTAATAACGCGTTATATGTATATACGTAATCGAATTAGAAAGGGTAATTTAATTAATTTCTATGTTTAGGCAATGCATGTGAAATAGGATGAAAAATGGTTGTAAGGATATTATTGACAAAGGTGGCGCAGAATAATGATAACATTTTGTTTTGGGATTACGTACGTTCGTTCGTCCACATGCAATATTATGTATATTGTATAGCGGATGATCGGTCAAATTTGACAAATTGGTTATTACTCGTACATAAATACAATTGATATAACAATTATTATTTGTTGCAAAGCCAATTATTATATTATTTTAATTGTTCTGCAGAGTTACTTGCAAATCGAGTTGCGGAGAAGTCTGTTTAATTTGATCATGCATCATCTTCTTCCGGGAATAAATATGAGTGACGTGAGATAAACTGCCTTTTGTTGAAAAATGATTACGATTATTAATTGCATAGTAAATTATAAGGTGTATGAGAAAAATATTATAGAAATAAACATGAGTGCCGAGATAAAATGAAAATTATTGTTACAAATTAACTTTTATCTTCAAAATTCTTTGAAAATATATCAGAAAATTAATTTTATAAAAATTACTCCCTCTTATTACTAATCACTAAAGTATAATCTTGTCAAAGTTGTGGACTCAAGTATTAGATATAAAATCGATCTTTAGACTCCAATTATGAGTTTAAACTTTTGATTAAGATGGTTTCTTGACATGATATTAAATCCAGTGTGAATAAAAGGTCACGCACGAGTTTGAATTTCACACCCCCACAAGGGTCTAAGGTTTAAGCCTTCCCACGAGTAATCTTGTAGAGTATTTAAGATTGATGTTATTCCTTCTAAACTTCGAGCATTCCTGATATACGCGGTTTACGGGCTACCCTGTAAACTCAAGGGTTTACCCAGTTGTGCACTAAAACCAGCGTCTATGATTTCCCTCGTCATCAAAGAAAAAATAATCACTATAATATTTTAGTTTGACATTTTAGAGCAAAGTTTACAAACTTTGACCTTAAATATGTTGAAAAATATAATATTTTAAATATGACACAATAATATTTGCCTTTGTTATAAAGAAGTCTTCACGAAAATATATTTTCAACAAAAATAACTATATATAAATGTACAAAAGTAGGGTTAAATCGTCTCTAAGACTTGTAGATGATCAAATTTTTTTGTATATAAACCGTCATAACCGAAACCGAAACGAATTATATACAGATACAAAGAAAGTATGTTATTATTTGACGACCATACAAAAGGCACGCTCTGGACAAATTGAATATAGAATTGGAGGAAAATCATAGAATTGGCAAAGGATCGGAAGATTTCGTGTGGGTTTGCACCAATTGTACCTCACTTTGAAATGATTGTTTTTTTTACATGCACACAATGCTCACATTTTTTTAAGCTCGTGACTTGTGAGGCCTACTGCTTCAGTATTTTTATCCCTCGATTACTTACGATTTCTCCCATTAATTAATTCTTTCTTTCTTTCTTGTGCATGGTTGCAAATGGCATAGACCAGAGTAACTGGAGTTTGAGTCATAGTCATACTGTCAAATACGACCCTTTAGTCATGCTTTCAATCAAGGCGGTTTAATAGTATGTTCAAAAAATTCGTTGAATCGGGATCTTAAATTTTTTACATTCTAATTTGCTAGCTAGATGCTAAGTTCAAGTACCATTATTAGGATAATATAAATAAAGTTCTATATTATTAGGACCTTAAATAATCTCTTGGAATCAAGCTACTCTCAAATTTATTTGACTACCCTGCAGTTTCAATCCTTAACAATGAAACATATTTGACGAGTTATTGAAAACCTCTTAAATCCATTTTCAATTAGGAGTTTAGCATGGTATTAGATACTAGTTATATTGACATTATCCCACATGAAGGATGTACCGCCTATAATTTTGCTCATTCCATGTTACATAAATTTGGGGGGAAAAGGTAAAGATGAGACTAATATCCCAACTCTAAACTCCAATCTTATCATTTTCTTTTTCTAAACTTTCTTTTTAACTACACCACGAAATAGTTGCATCCCCCCATGTTTAGTTTGCAGCGTTTATAATTGATGTCGTAAAGAAATATAGAAAATACATATATTTACGTGAATTATTAACAATGTGTTAGCTATGTCCACTAGTAGAAACAAAAAATTTTGAATATGTCAGAATATTCAGATTATATGCGACTATTTCAGAGTGTATCTGACTGTGGCTGATAGGTTATCGCCTAGAGAGTTTACAAAGCATGCACCAAATAATTTTTTCGAAAAATAGATGAAAAATTGTAATGGTTTTCTAAACAGATAGAGATTAATTAAGAAACCAAAAACTATCTACTTTCCTCAATCAAACAAGGAAACCTAATCCGCTAAAGAATCCTTAACAGTAAAGAGACCAAAAACATATTTTAACAAATCTCCACCTTAATTTAAATCATTTCACAAATAATTAACAAATGTCCGAAATGTACCATCATAATGCCAGATATACTAGACTCTTATATGCCTTAGATTTTGACCTGAGAAGACAATTAACTACTCATAATCTTTAGCAATTCAAGTCCAACAATGTTGGAACTTGCTATGTGGAACCGCCTTGGTGATGGTGAGCATATTAATTGGCTTATCAACTCTCATTTTTCTCACTTTAATCCTTTCTCATTTACTAGAAAATGATAACTCATACGGAGTATTAATTAATGTGGTTATTCCGCTATCTTCATGCGTTGATGTTGATGTTGATGTTTAGTTAATCGAATTGTACCCAAACTGCCTGAATGCATTATAACTTGATCATGATATTGTAAACCAAACCACTAACTAATTCCTTCAACCATGTTTGCTCTTTAGCTAATTATAGGCTGCCAAGTAGCTTTCCAACTGAAAATTGAACCACCAAGAGTTAAAATATAGACAGTCATAAATCTTCTATATATTGCCAACGTTCTAGCATAATCCAATTTTGTAAATCCTATCACGTGACATTGCGTATCACCTCCATAAATGAGATTAGCATCAGATGTATTCCTTTGAGGTACCAGAAAATTCTCTCACATTTTCCTAATGCTCCTTGCCAGGATTAATCATATTATGCATAAACCTACTAACAACGGGAAAAGTTGTGCAAGATCACGTATTCACGTCTAATGCATATCTACCATCATAACATACTGAAGTGATTTGTCGGTCCTTAAAACGATTTTAATAGACGAAATTCAAGGACCAAATGCATGTTAGAAATCAAAATTAAACATAAATAAAGAGGGCAATCGAATTACCTCGCAGCGGAATAAATTCGTGAGCGACAATATCCACCAATATAAGAAAAATAAGAACCGGATCTGAATAACCCAACTGCTACAAATAACCAAGAGCACCCCAATTGTAGTGCCTCCACTAGTATCCACACGTATGAATAGGAGATGCGTTTTGTATGCTAGTACACAAGGTAGGGTTTATTATTGCTCACAGGGAGAATAACATGATAGAAACCGACTCCCATATATCTGTATATATAGGGAGCTATAAAGACTCAGTATCCTAATTAAACTCTTACCTTAATCACAGTTGGGTCTAATCTAATTAGAACTCTATTTCCATATTTCAGTCTGACTGTAAATAAGAAACACCGTAGTGGACCCGTTTAATTCTACACGAGTCCTTAAACTCATTTAAGACTCGGTCCGTAAGCGGCTTCTAGCAAAACTTTACGGTTACATAAAATATAAACCGGGTTACCTTAATTGGACTCTGGACATAAATCCAACACATACATCAAGCTTTCTATTGCACTAGAATAGGAAGCCTGAGACACGTAGTGTAACAGCCTCACTTATCCGGTTAAGGTAAGTAAGGATGTCACCATCTCAACTTCCCGAGCTAGTGCATCAAAAATCCAATCAAGAAACATTTAATAAAGTCCAAAGTTTAGTGATTAACACAAAAATGGATTCTACCTTATACAAAGTCTCAAAGCTACAACGGGCAACTCTAATAGAGTCTATCTCAATTCTAGTATCACCGCTCAACTAGACTACGATTGTCAATAACTCGTCCCATGCCCCGACCATAAACAAATTCAAAACCTGCAAACTAACTACTACCCAATATGACCGGAAATATCATATGAATCATCACAGTTTTGAAACATTTTAAATATTCACAATCAATGACTATGTCACAACCAAACAAATGCATCATATGCAATATCATGCATGTAATACTACGGTTTTCTGCACCTATAGTTACTCTATCGAGCAGGGCTTACTCTGTCGAGTAAGTTATGTCAGTTTGGAGTCAGG
>VHZZ01004027.1:63160-89962 GCA_009801015.1 Silene noctiflora
AACACCAATTAATCCACTAATTCAACACCGACACCCAAGTACTACATACTCATCACGATGTTCAACAGATTACCACAATTATGCATTCCACATCACTAACACCAACATCATTGACATTCCTGAACTTCTCGATTTCTACATGGTACACCTCGATATTTAAAAACATCATTGGCACCCCTGAACTTTATAAATTGTTCTTAAAATACCCGAAATAATAAAATTCGAGTTTTCTAACAGTTAAATTTAATAAAGAAAATATATTTAAGAATGAATAAACGGAATTTGCGATAATAGTTTGACACGCCAAAAAATCAATAGAAATTGCATATACTAATTATTAAAAATTGTGGAATAGAGCATTTTGGGTATTTTTGAAAGACTTCATCAAGTTTAGAGATACCACTACTAATTTCATAGAATTCTTAAAAACATAGGTGTATCAGGTAGAAAAGCCGATTATAAGAATATCAAAGTTAGAATAGAAATTACATGGTGAGTGATGATTGAGAGGAAAAGCAGTAAGTCGAAGGTGTTGGTTTTATGGGAAATCTAAGACATGTAATGTCTGTCTTTAACAGGAAGTTTGTTGCTTTATCATTACCTTATTTTTATATCAATGACATCGTCCACGATGGCCTTTTAGTGCCTTTGAGTTTTGTTTTAGCTCATAATGACATAATGCCATTACAAAATGTACTCAATCCCCTTAGATTAAGTTAGAAAAAAAGGGATAAAAAGGAATTTCAAGCCTTATTCTTTTGAATTGAAATTGTCTGAACTAAACTGAACTGAATTTAATGGAACTGAACTAAACGGAACTGAACTTATTGGAGCTGAACTGAATTAAAGTAAGGCCCTGTTCTTTTGGATTGAAGCTGTCTAAACTGAATTTTACTGAACTTAATAGAGCTGAACTGAACTGAACTGAACTTATTAGAGCTTAACTGAACTGAGTTGAACTGAAGTAAGAGTTAATTTGTGAATAGAAGAGCTGAACTGAACTTAATGAAGCTAAACTGAATAGAGCTTAACTGAACTGAAATATGTTGAAATTAAGTCGAAAAGAACATAATATTTCAATTTTAATTGTATCACTACCTTTTTGAAATGCTATGATTAAGGTTGTTAAATGATCTATTAAATCGATCGTTGACCATTATATTCCAAGTAGACAATTACCTATCACCTTACTCATTTTTCTATTATCCCGTCAAATTAAACATTAACCTACCTAATAGTATATGTAACCCGTCTTACTTGTGACGGTCACAAACTTGTGACGTTTCACAAACCTCTTCCCACTTGCCTCTCCCACTTGCAAGTTTGTCTCACGTCACAAAGCTTGTGACGTGTTCACACACGTCACAAACGAGAATTTGTGTAGTATATGAGTCTACCTAACAATTCTTGGAACCTTCAATAACTATTCATGCTTCATAATAGAGGATGTTAATAGTAATTTGTGTTTATTAAACGTGATATGTGCTCATAAATAAAGGTAAGACAACATTGATGAGTGAGAATGAGGGTAGAATGATGGTTGTTTGAGATGGGAGAAAGTTAATAAGGGTTCAAGAATTAATGATGGAGAACAAGTAAGAAGTTCAAGGGTAAAATGTAAAATGTGTAGTTTGTGACAATTTTGTCGAGAGCTTTACCGCATTTTCCAAGACTCCTGGTGATGCGAATTGCGGAAGCGGAATAACTGACAAAATAAAACAAAAGGATATTTGCCTCGAATTCATGTATAGAATTCAAGTCAATGGGATATTTGCTCGGGTTAGACCTATAACTCGAACAATGGGTGATTGATATTCAAGACCTATTGAACAACAATCGAATTAGAGCTCGAAAACGCGTCGAACACTAAACGGACCTGTTTGGATTTCGCCCCAACAGAACAAGAGTTTACATATTTTTTAACTTGTTTTCTGAAAAAAGTTTATTGTGTGATGTCAAATGCAAGGGGAATACAAGGCCTTAAATAGCCAAAACATTGCACGCCTAAAACGGCTGACATAATGAGCAATAAAACTGCCTAATTAAGTCTCTTAATTAGGCTTAATTAGGTTAAAAACTTGCCTAAAATAACAGTCATAATAAACCACTATAATGCTGAAATAAACACACACTTAAATTGCATAATTACTACAATTTATTCCTTGATTAATTCCCTTGTCTCCATGTTGACTTGCTTAGACGAGGTKGACTGTTTAGGCGAGCTGAACATGGATTAAGCAAATGGCTTCTTTGAACATAGGCCCAATCCAAGCAACTTGACGCGCCATTATTTGGGCTCCTGGAATATTACTTGGATCATAATTCAAACAGTCCAGAGAACTGTCCATAACCAGCTCATCCACCTTATCCATACTATCCATACCTGTATCAGAATCAGCCTTGGGAATGCATTAAACGTGCTCAAGACGGTTCACACATTCAATGAAAGCTCGAAATACATTTAATCATTCACGAGAATTATTCAACAACCCCAAATAATCAACGGGAATGCATTAAACTGATTTCCGACTTTCATGTAATTAACTCGTATTGAGCACCACGAGATCAACCATTGAGACCGCATCTCTACTCGTATCACCTGGATTGAGGATGAATCTGGAGAAGTCTAATATGTACATAAATAGAGTTTTTCCAAGTATGAGAAATGAAATTATAAGAATTGTTGGGATGAAGCATGGGAGACTGCCATCCAAATACCTGAGGGTACTAATTGATGCTAAAAGGCTTGCTGTTTTTGAGTGCTCTATAAGAGTTGTGTGTTATGTGGCGATGATATTGAGGATCATGCTCATGTATTCTTTAAGTCTAAATTCAGTCATTAATGCTTGAGATTATTATCCGAGTGGCTAAATGTGAATATCCCTGATGAGAATTATATATTATGGTGGAAAGTGGAAACATAAGCGCATTCGTTCTGATCTAAAGAAGAGGCTAATAATTGTTGTGATTAGTAGTACATTCATTTATCAGGTTCGCTGGGATAGAAATGTAGTCTCTCCATTCCGTTTGATTAAAATATACCTCGTATATATTACACAAATGTATAGAATCAAATAGAATGAAGGGAACGTGTTGCTTTATGGGGTCTGTTTTGAAAATCCTGCACTCCCCGAGATAATCAGACCCATTAAAACAGATTAAGAGATCGAGTACTTCTAAAGTTTTGTGATTTTTAATGGTTGTAGCAGCAAGGAATCATATTTAAAACAAAAACAAAAATATCAAGGGAGACTTGTAGGACAAGTCCGGAACTCAACCGGGCCAAAAGCATACCAAATGAAGCACAAAATCTCCCCTTGGAAGAAATAAAATGGTTAAAACTTAGATCAAATTCTAATGAGATTTCACAAGTTACAGCCTACAGGGTTGCCTCTACCAGATTTGAGGAGTACAATTTCTTCAACAAAAAAAAAAAAAAAAAAAAAAGCCAACGTCACCTGCATAAATGGAATGTACAATCTCTCAAAAATAAATGAGGAACACCTAAAGCTAGTATTATACAAGCAAAACTAGGATCGGCGGCCCAATTTGTCCTTCAGATTTGATTCTTCTGAAATTTTCCCACATAAGCCTGCAAGATATTAACCATAAGAAAAAGCTTCAATGATTGTTTTTGATTTATACGACTGAGTTGCAAGTAGCGTCTCGATGTTTACTAGCACACAAAAGCTTTGTATTAAACAGTCTTATACGTGAGACCGATTCATTGGCCAAATAAATAAATGAAACACGCACACTGGTATCACATATATGACTTAACTCACCTGAACAAGTTTCTCAATCTTTGGCTTTGAACATGACAAATAAAGGTCGATTTTCTCTTTGGTATGAGGAATCTGAAGTCCTTGAGTCTCGATAATCTTGTCAACAACTTTTTTCACTATTGTCTTGTATGCGTCTTTGTTTATTTGGCCATCCTTCCAAGACGGTTTTAAAAGCTCCTTGACAAACTCAGCTAAGGCAAATTTGAATGGACGAATTGCCTTTGAATCTTTCCCTTTAGTACCATCGTCCGCATCGTCCACAGGCACGTCTTCAGAAGGCTTGTTTTCTGGCTCTTTGCTATTTCCTTCGGCTATTTTCTTAACCTTTTCATCATCTTCAGACGTTATCAAAGGCTCTTGCTGCATCATACCGCCACCCTCCTTATCCTGAACCATATTATCGGTTATTTGTTCAACCTCATGACTCGACTTTTGAACATTTGGCTCGACACTATCACATATAGGATCATATTGTTGCTTTGATGTTTCAGAGACAAGATGATTAGGCATGTCAGGCAGAATGGTGGCAGAACTCAACTGTGGAAGCTGTTGTCTATTTTCAAGTAGTTGGGCCAAAGAAGCAGAGAGATTCGACAATTGGACCAGTTGTTCATCGCTGACAATGTTAAGGCTGGCAGAGGTAGTAGCATTTACAAGGTGGGGTCCATCCGTCGCAACACTATTGAGAAAAGATGGTGGGTTATGTGAGAGTTGTTGCATTCTGTTCCCATCAGACGTTTCTGAAGCAAATTGGGCCAGACCTTGTGGAGCAGGGAGACTTGAGCCTGAGCTAGGCTGTGCACTGATAGTTTGGTCAATCTGAAAGAGGTCTTGCCGAGGAGGAACATTCAAGGTTGGGCTCATAACGTGTCCAGAAAGAGGGATTAGGCCTGAGTTAGGCTGAATGCTGACATTCTGGTCAACCTGAAAGAATCCTTGCTGAGGGGGGCCATTCATGTTTGGAACCGGAATGACATTTATGCCCTCACCATGATACACAACTGGTTTTTCGTTTTCGTGACTAGGATTTTGCATATTGAAAGGCTCACTGTGTACGCTTTGCTCTTGAAATCCGATTGGGTAAGGCTTTTCATAAAAACCTTCACTAACTGGATTAGGTTGAACAGAAGCAAAAGAAATATTGGACAGAGGTGGCGCATGGGAATTTGAAGAGCACAATGGATGCTGCTTGATATCCCTAGGAGAGATTTCCATATCACCAGAAACTTTTTCTACACCTCTTGATGCTGAAAGACTATCTCCACTCTCCCACTGAAATTGTGGCTTTTCATCCTTCATCTGAAATCCATCATTCGCAACTGGCATTACCCATGTTTCTTTCACATTGACCATGTCATGGTTCCTGCAATTATCCTCCGACTTTGCTGCAATCACTTCCTTAACCTCATTTTTCTCCTCTCCCCAACCCCGAACTGGTGCAGTATTTGTCATTGTTGCCACATCACTCCAACTTGGTCCATCCCAGACTTGGTTACTTTCTACTTTGTGATCAGGGCCCCGCTTATCATCTTGAGACCTCCTCTGGGGACTAAGTCTTTCCTGAACTTCATGAATGAATCTACAGTGGTTTCCTTTCGCACAATTTCCCGAAGCAAAAAATTTGCACAAAATTCCACCTCTCTTCTGAGGCTCACGGTCATGGTTTCTATACACATTCTTGACTTTATGATCGTAGTCTCTGTCCCTATAGGCATCACCAATAGATCCTTTCTCAAACCGACCAGCTGACCCACGGTCATGATTTTGATAAGTATCCCTACTTCTTTGTGGATTTTCCCTATCCCTGTGAGCATCGTCTACATGCCTCTTATCAAACATATCAGATGGTTCAAAATCATGATTCCGATGGGTATAAATATCTCTATTACGGAGGGCATTGTCTCTGTCCCTCTGGACATCATCAGCAGGCCTATTCTCCTGATCCCGATGAGAATAAATATCCCTACTTCTGTCAGATTTCTCTCTGTCCCGATGGACATCATCAATTGGCCTTTTCTCATAAACATCAGTAGGCTCTCGGTCACGATTCCGATGTGAATAAGCATCCCTACTTCTGGGGGCATTGTCCCTGTCCCTGTGGACATCATCAACAGGCTGACGATCATGATTTCGGTGAGAGTAACTATCCCTGTTATTTTGAAAATTGTCCCTGTCCCTATGAGAATCATCAATAAGATCCTCCTTAAACGAATCATCAACAAGATCCGGGTGTTCGTATCTACATGAAGCGCCTCTTCTACACTTACCCTTCAAAAATTCACTACAAATATGCATGGATTTTTCTGTTCTTGGGGCATAGTCTTTGGTGTCAACCGGGGAATATCTCGAACCTCCAACGCCACGATGTCTACTTTCCCAATCATCAGGTGGACTACGATCTAAAGGCTGCCTACTATCATATGGCTGAGCATCTTGGTGAAGAAAATGGCAACCACTTCCCCTCCTGCATCTTCCGGTAACAAAATCTCGACACACTTTACCTGAAACTCCAGATCTATTTCTACTTCTATCATTCCCTGCAGGATCCCGTCTGAGGTAATGAGATGGACTGCGACTGCGACTCCTGCTCCTACTGCTCCATGACAACAATATAGAATTAGAAAAGGTATCTTCGTTAAAAGATTATCAATAGAGTAACACACATAGTATTTTGAGTGTGCCAAGAGAACTTGCAAAAACCAATAATAGACTACGTCACTACACAGCTACCAATCAACTTGGGCAAGTATATAGCTTTCATTTTCCAGTCTCAAAAGTATCAAAATTTTAGATAAAGCACAACCAATTGAGACTGCAATACGCCAATGACCAGTGCTTATATATGGTAGAGCTAACCATGGAGAACCCAAAAGAAAAAAAGACCTAATGCTTAGGGAAATAGTTCTACAGAAGCCATTGAGTCACTGGGGTAATTTTTTTTCTACGGAAAGTAGATTAAATATAGCCTTGTATGATGCAGAGGATGAAGGGTAACAGGTGGAAGGTGGGAGAAGACGAAGCGATCATAAAAAGAACTTATTTGAAGAGGTTTTCAAAATTATGAGATTCAATTTTATCATCAACGTTCCAGTGCCTCTAAAGAGGCTTCAGCTCCACACAGGGGTAAGGGTAATGACATAATGGAAATGTTAACAAACTGCAACATGTAGCACCTGTAAGACTGGCCCCAACCATTCCTGGGGGATCGACTATCATGTTGTCTTAGTTCACTGGGACCAGACGTCCTTGCAATATTTTCCTCTCTATCCCATGTCATCGCTCTTTCTTTGCTGCGGCTATTGTGTCTCCGTGAACCTCTGCCGGGTGAGACAGGTTCTATGGGCTGTGAATAAACAAGGATTTGCAGACGTCAAAGTTAATAAATAGTTGCATACTTGCTTAGCATTGGCCAAGGATACTCGGATACTAATCAAGAGAAAAGATTCTAACCCTCCTCGTTTGAGCACTGTCATGAAAATTTTCAGTTAAAGCTTCAGAATCTTTATCATCCCATTTGGAATGTCGTCTCCTGAAACTTCCGCTCATTTCTCCAGCCTAAATCAGAAATACCTTCACAGAACACATGTGAGATCTGAAACAAGTGTAACAGAGATGAACATTGGCATAAAATGAAACTAGAGAAACCCTATTATATTATTATATATTAAGCACTTAATTCCATTGGAACTCATTCTATGCTCTATCAGGGTTAAAACAAATTTTAGAATCTAGCATAAACAACATTTTAGCACTCTATATCTGTATCTACTAGTTACTGACCTTGCTACTCCAATCTTCACGACTTAACCAATCAACCCAGATCACTCAGCTCAGGTACTAGACTCACAGCAAAAATATGTGTAACGTTGACCAAATTCATCAGTTACTCAAGGATAAGGAGTCAGCGTCGGACTTCGAGGTCATTTAATGAGATTATCCATGCTGGTTAGTCATTCCTATGAGTCTATGATAGTTCAAGTGTACAACACAATATATCTGGCATGTTGCATTTCAGACATCTGCCATGTCACATTTCAGACATGAGTCACATGACACTATACCTAAGACATCATCTAAGGCTAAAAACATAAAAGAATTTCACCAATATTTCAATCAACACTTCACCCCCTAACCATATCCCATGCCCAACAATTGCATTTGAGTCCCAAATAACCAAGCAAATAGTAAATTGCTAGACTTCATAACTCAAATTAAGATCCGTAGACATCACAACAATGATTAAACTTTAAATGCCCCAGTACTGTCTTACTGTGTATTATTGTCTCCCGAGTCATATGAATCACAAGAATACGATGTTACAGTATTCCGTCTGCAGTATAAAATCAGAGTATCCCAAAAGCAGTTACATTCTCACTACAAACCAAGAAAGATAAAGCTAGTTCTCTACATAGAGATACCTAGAGACAACCAGATGAATTGTATGAAAATATATAAGAGGTGCCCTCAAACCTAATTGCTTCTCTAAAGCAGCTGGATACGGGGAAATTTTTTTATGCATTTAGAAGCCAAAGCCATGGATAGCCCTCCAAGAAGTTCCTTAAAATATTCGTTTGGAATTTCCTATGACAATGAAAAAGTCTTCTTGAAAAATGACATTTTCCCCACATAAAATCATCATGACCGCAAGATTCCATACATGTGATGGCCTTGTTTCAAGGGGTGACAGTCTTAAACTTTCCCTACCCAAAGCTAAGTTACAATGTTACATGGACACTTCACTTTGGCTGAGTGTCTTTGAACCTCTCCATGGACCATGTCCATGATCATACCCTTTCACATTGATGAGGCCACACTTCCTTACCTAAGAGCGATCGATGAATACATTCATATTTCCAAGTAACTCCTCAATAACCGACATTTTTCTAAGAAAACTTATTAAAACCTTAAAATGCGACATCAACGGGAAGAAATTATGTCATTGGGCTATTTTTTTTGTAGGGGATAATGCTGTAACATAGTCAATGGAACGATGTTGTCATCCTCTTCCCTAAGATATCATCTTACTTTATCCTTTTGCACCTTCCTCACTTATTGGCATCTTTGTATTTTACCAACATGGTTGTCCTATATGAGTTATATTCCCTCTTTGGCCCCCAAGTAGTGAGGTAAAGCTTAGACTAAGAAATCTATGGTTTACGGTAGCTCTTTCCTTAAAGTACATAACCATTCAAGGCATTCTAAATACTTTATATCTCTTTTTTTTGGGGGGTGACTAAAATACTTTATATCTCATAACAATGACTCCCTTTGCATTCAAAATCACTTTGGGGAAACCAATAACAAGAAAGATGAATTTCATTTAAGGTTTATGCAAAGATCAAACATGAGGTTTGGTTCCGCCTTTTGTCAAGCCTCGCCTTACATATAATATTGGTGTTGTGTCCATAAGCTTTGCCAATATCATCACTCTACACTCCTTCACATCATAATTGACAACGGTTTAGAACCTCAACTAATCATAAATACCATCTCTCTTTATGCATTTTGAAATTACCAATATCTCTACTGAACATGACTCACTGTCCCTAATTCTTGTATAGGAGTTGACTATCATCAAAAAACAAGAACATCCCATTGTTTCAACACTTGATCCCCATAATACAACAAAAATTGTGCTCCAAAGATGATTTTCTTTCTTTTCAGAGATGCTACAAGAACTGTTTTCATGGCATCTTGTCTACAATGTTGGTAACACATTAAGTAACAAAGTCTGTAAGGAATGTCCTGGCTATAGAACATAGATCTTGTATTGAAGTATGAGTTAAAACCCAAGCATCAACCATCACCCGCTTTAAGAGGTTCACCATAGCCCTCAAACTTAAAATAAACCATAACAATGGGGAGCCAGATTTAGCAGCAGGAGCTCAAAGTCTATGATTATCAATTGAAATAGAGACGCAGTTTCACTCTTTTAGGAAGCAAAATATGTTCACTTCATGAGCCACAATCGACATCATCTGTATAGCTCCACGCTTCCTAAAATGTTACTGCAGAAAAGTTATCTAGTATTAGTTTTTCTCTTCGAGGATCCGAGTGAGTGACATTAAACTAAAAGCATAGAGGCAACTAAACATCCCCGTAGCATCAAATTCTAACCTAAATGTCCAAAACCCAAAGACCATTCACATCTAGCTTGAATTCATCAAACAAAAAATACCCTATCACTCACAGGACACAGGCTCTATTCCTCCTATTTCTCCTAATATTTCACTACTCGACCACGATGGCAACGACGACAATAAACGAAGATGGAACAAAATACCTTCCTTAAAAAATAAAAAAGCACCAATTGATATTCAAGTAAGCTCTACTTCAACCACACAGCAAAACAGGGTTCAAGGCATCATCAAGATAACAACTTTCACAAAAGGGTTTCAAGGAATCACCATTCCCCTTAATATTTCGCTACTCAACGATGATGACGACGATGAAAACAAGTCTCATTCAAAATAAACAAGACCCAAGCGCAATTCAAATAAGCTCAACTTCCATTAAATGGAGTTCAATGCATCAAAATAACAACTTTCACAAAAGGGTTTTAAGGAATCGAGCTAATTCCTCCAAATACTTCAAAAAAAAAACTCAAATCACGAGAAAAATTACAAAATCCGAGTTTCAAACACAGAAAAGGGCGGATTTGGAGGGATGCATATAGAGGTACAATTACATCAATACAAAAGTTAAGAACAACTAAAAGACATGTAAAACAGAAAGAAGAAACTATGTGAGGTATATAAATAGGAAGATTAAAGGACATACCAGTTGAAGAAAAGGGGTAAGTCGCGATCTAGAGCTCCGGTTCTTCAAGTTTGGGTTCAATTTTTTAGGGTTTTGCTGGGATTTGATGTGGAGAGAGAAGAAAACAGTCTACGGGACTACACTAAACAATTTTCCCAAAACAATGCTTTTCACTTCCTAATAGATCCGTCAAAATTTGACTCACCCATGAATTCGATCCGACTCGGTTTTTTTAAGTTAAAGAGCCACCAAGATTGACCCGTGATCCAATAGACCCGAACCCGAAATAATTGTTTATTTTAGGATTAAAATTCAACTCGATCCGCTACTGAGTCAAAGGTTAACCAAGAAAATTATTATATTAGATTTGAAATAATAAATAAAAAAATTACTTTAATCTCCCTTACTACTTCTCCCTTACCATTAAGAGAATAAAAATTCTCAATAATTTTCCCTCCAAAAGAAATCGGACTAATTAAGGAAACAAGACTCTATTTGTATTAAATTATTATAATCTTTATAATCTTTTTTTTAACTAAATTATAATTTTTTTTAATTAAAATAAAATAAAATTGGTATAAATCTAAAATTAGTATATGAAAACCGATAAATTGATATTATTAATTTTGTATATAAAAACTTACCACATACTTAATTTATATGAAAAAAAAAAAATTATAAACTGATATTATTAATTCGTGACAAAAATCTTTAAAATTATTTGAGAGAATTTATAAATTGAAACCATTAGTTTTGTGGTAAAAAAAATTCATTAAAATACACATTTCATTACTTTACTCAATTCTTTTGATTAGTTTTCCACTCATATTAAAATATGAAAAATTAATAATATGTCAATTTTAAGTCTATAAATAATACCATTATAAATAAAGGATTTATAGATACTGTGCATACATGCGCGAGATCCATACTAGTATTTTAATTAAAAATTAAGGTTATTCTACGTGATACCCTCGTGTTTTTTCAAATTCTACATGGTCTCCCTCAATTTTCCAAAATTAAAGGTTTATTTTATGCTCTTTTGTTGACGTTTTTAGAATTATTTGTCATATCATGAACATAATCGTTTACTTAATTGTAAACATATTTTCCTTACAAAATTTAACTTTTTTAAACTCGATTTTCAATAACTTGGGTATTTTGTGGGTATTTTGAGAATTGTTTACTAAGGAGTTGTTTGGTTGATACAAGAATTACAATATCACATGAAATACAAATTTATGGAAAATAAGTTTCATTATCTAATTCATGTTAATTTGCTAAAGTTGTTTGGTTACTAACGTGGGGCACTTCCCCATTTTTACCCAAAAAAAGGGCAAACCAAAAAACTCCCTTTACGTAATTTATGAGAATTTACACTTCCCATGCTTTTCCAAAGGCAACCAAACAACCTCTTAAATTTAGGGGTACTAATAACGTTTTTAAAATAAAGAGGATGCCACTTAGAAGTCGAAAAAACACGGAGATACTTTAAGAAAAATATTTTTTCCTCGACTCAACATCTTACATACGATAATTGTCTGAGAACCACAAAACACCAATCTTCCACTTATTCGCAACACTATTAGATCTAAGTATCTAACCCCTTTCTCTGATAAAACTATACAAACTATACAAACTGTTTTGTTACATGATTATAGTACACCCCTGATGTCTCCCAAAACATAAGAGTGCACCATAACTACAAACAGTTAAGGCCTATACTAAAGCTCTTCTACCTGAATCGACAATCCACATCGACATTTTTTAAATTGTGTCATGCTGTCGTCAACAAAGCTCTCTTCATCAGTCAGAAAGACATGTTCATGATTTTGTTCGTCAGTTCCATCGATATCATGGACTGAAGTTCTATAAGTGCTCTCTTGAATGGGTTGTGTACTTTCACCCATATTTGTACTGTCCTTACGAGATGATCTACTTTCGGCCTTCAAGTCATTATATGCAGTTTCTGGTTCCTGGTTGTTCATGTACTTGTCGTTCAGCCTTTGCCGAGTAACCATAGATGAGAGAAGTTGGTACCACCGTGACATCGCCTGCCTCTCATCTCGTTTCTTTTCTTCTTCCTCCCTTCTTTGCTCCTCTTCTGTATATGCCTGGTTATCAAATCAAACACCACGATATCAAACTTTCTTGTTAACTTCAGTTTCTTGATGGCTACTCAGCACATACAAGACTACGCTGGGCAGTAAAAGTATTAAATCCTTAACACAAATACTCGTATGAGATGGTTCATGTCATGGATTTGAATGAGACTAAATTTTTTTTATTCCTTCTACATTAAATTTATATTTCTCGTAAATTTCTCACACTGAGTCATGTCATAGGTCAAGCGAATCAATACTTTAAACTGCAGATTGTTTCAGGTCATGGGTCAAGATTTACAAATTCATGACCATAAAAGAAGGACGGGTAGTGTTTGCACAAGAGGGTAATTCGTCTTCTAACGGCACAATTACTTCTTAATTTGAGGTCCAAGTAGATTAATGGAGATTTGAAATTGGGTCGGTCTCATTATATAAGACAGTCTCTCGATAGGAACATTAATTATATGCACATGTTCTAAAAAATAATTCTGCACACATTCTGATGATCAAAATTAGAGCTGGCAAGTCTGACCCGACCCGAACCCGAGCAAACCCAACCCGGCTGGACCCGAAAATATTATGACCCGAAACCGACCCGTAACCCGACATGACCCGATTATCACAGACCCGAACCCGACCCAGACTCGACTCGATATGGACCCGACCCGATACTGACCCGATTAAATTGATGACCCAACAATTATTAAGCTTAATAGTTAATTTTGATCAAAATGAAAGTGATTTTGCGTTAAGATTGATACGTTTGACCTAATAATGAAGTAATTAAACGAAATAATAGGTTAAAAACTAAATTTAATGGTTAAAAATTGTAGTAATGTGATTAAGTAGACGGACCCGATAATGACCCGACCCGACCCGATACATCACTTGACCCGAAATGACCGACCCGATAACGACCCAAACCCGACCCCGACTCGACCCGAAAGGGTAGGCTGACCCGATATGACCCGACCCGGCTTGACCCGATCCAAACCCGACCCGACTGACCCGATTGCCACCTCTAATCAAAATCACAATAGGGAAAAAAGAAGTGACATAAGTTCCTCTATTGAAAGTACAGCTTCTCAAAATCGTATGTAAGGGTAAAATTACCTCTAGAATTGTTTCTCTGAACTCTTGACAGACCACAATGCCTTCATAAACAGGAACTGAACGTCCATTTCGGAATTCAAATCCGACCATAGCAGGAGCAAAATCAATCCCAAGTCTCTTTGCAACAGGAACCAACCTTGGTAGCCTCAGATGTATAGTCCCAGGAGGAAGGCACTTCTCTGACCATACATCCACTTGACCACGCTCATTCTACAAGTAGAGGAATATAAAGTTTAGAATTCTGACATCTATTTCGAATCTCTTAAAAGAGATGAATAAGAAAATCAAGATGTGGCTAAGAGCATGACATAGCTCAATGGAATTGAGCTTAATCGGCATTTGAACTTGATGTGCAGCCGTGTGAGCATGAACTACTCGGTCCTACACTCATACTTTGCACTTCCCAGTTGGAGCTTATTCTAAACTTAAGCTATCAAAATGGATTGCACACATCACTAATATTACACACTCCTCCTACACTCTTACACTCATACGGTCATACCTTAGGAACTTTTCCATCAACAGCATGGGGCAAACATAGCAGTTCAGTTTGCCACTTCCCAAAAAGAGCGATATCAGCTTCAGATGCAACTTCAGCAGAATTTTCGACTTCGGTGACCTGGCCTTTACGATTCTTGTAGCTACTCTTCACGACCTAGAAATTTTTGAAAGAAAAGGCAGAAGTCAGGCAACTTAGATACACTCTCACAGTCTCACATCATAAAGACAGAACAACATATCATAAAATTTCAAACTTTTACCTTTGAGGGAAGCTCGTTTACCCTAACTTGCACCCCTTCACGAAGCCATCTTTGCTTTGTGTGGAGTGTTTGCACACATGTGCGTGGATATACTGCATGACCCGAACAGAAACCAAGTAAAGGACCCTTAGGGTGCAAAATCTGATATTTGGAAAGCCATTTTTCAATCACATACAATGGATGATTTCTATACGCCTGCATTTACAAGCAAGTTGCCGAAAAAAAAAATGTATTAGAAATTTCAATGTAGATTCATAGCAATGCTCAAATAGCTAACAACACAAACACTGCCCATGTACCTGCTGATTGGTTGGGAGCGGTTCGGTTAATGCCCTAGTTGCTAATTCCATGTCCTCAACAATGCTTCTGCTATAAACGGAGGAACCACTAGAACATGTTTCTTTATTTTTGCCAAGACCGACACTTGATTTCTCTGATAATCTACTCTTTCCAGAGGTAACTGCGTGGGTTAGGGAGATTTGTCCAACTTCACCAACAACTTCCTTGGAAGGACTTCCACCGGTTGCACGAGACTCCAACTCCTTCAGCGGAGATAAGACAGCATCCCACCACCCTGGATCAATTCTTTTTGGTGATATTTGGTACCACTTAGCACAGTACCTTCATTAAAAAAAATGTCAAGGTTCCTACCATGAAGGATGTCCAAACACAAGGTGTAATTCATCTTGAAGAAAGCATAACTCATAAAGTACCTTTCCTAAAATTAATACAAGACAATTTCAGGAAATTTAAAAGGAAAAAACAAGAGCTCGTGCAGAAAAACAAATTTACTATAGTACATATGACAATTTTACAAGAGTCAGCCACTTTTAATGTTATAACAATTTCCGTAACCAACAAACAGTAGCAAAAAAGCCCCCTAACAAAAACCCTGAAAGCATCGCGAAATATGCAAACAAAGTCTGAAACATTCCATCAACTTTCATTATTATGTGTGTCATACTGTCATGCCATGAAACAAAAAAGGTGTAAATTAATTGCAAAAAAGCAAGTATACCACAAAGATAACCAGGGCCACGAATGTAAAAAATAATCAGACAATACCACTAAAACATTACCATTATGAAAAATCAGACCTGCGAGTGACATCTTTAGCACCATGTCCTGCAAATGCAACAACATATCGTAATGAACTCTTGCATGCAGCAGCCAAAGCCTCTACTTTCAGCTCACCATCAACAATTGAGTTAACAGCATCAATGTGGACCCACTTTCCAGTCAGGTTCTCGCCATTGCAGAAGACTTCCGCCCAGTATAGTGGAGCTCCTACTTTCTTGGATCCAATTGCTGTAGATATCACATGGGAGGAGGACGAAGATTCTTCAGCAATTCTTTTCAATTTTTTAAAGGGGGACAAGGAATTCAATGGATGACTTAGAGAGCAGCTTGTAGACTCTACTGGTTTCATTTCAGGAGTTTCTACTGATGTGGCTGCCATGGCCATTTGCAATTGCATCTCAAATTCCAAGTCACCTTTCCGTTTCTGATGATTGTCTTCCTCTGAATTATTCCGAGGCCCGCCAGCTGAATGATCTAATTTTACAGCAAAAGAAACTTATTTCAAGGTCATATGTTTTTCAACAATTTGAAGTTTAGTTTCAAACGGAGTAATACCTGAAGTCTCGTGAACCTTATTTCCATTGATAACAGAAGAGCTAGAACTTGTCCCTTCTTCCTTCATCTTATTAACCATAAGTGTTGATGAGGAAAATACATCTTTCCTCTTGATTCTGTCTAGATGAGGTGGCTCATCGGTGTCAGCTTCTGGTTTCAAGGAAGCTACATCCAAAATTGATACAAACCTGAGAATCAGATCTTCAAGGAGATTGTTAGTGAGCCATCATGTAAAAAAAGTACACAATTTATTCACATATCAGTCATCATATTGCACAAATTCATAAGCTTACCTTGTTGTAAGATTTAGAGCTCTGAATAATGCTACAGACAGTGCAGCAACCTGCAACACAGCACCAATGAAGGTCGATAACCTACTAATTACATGAACATAATTGACGAGAAAAGGAGGAAGCATAACTTTCCACTCTTAACTATAGCAAATCATACAATGTACAGCACCAAAGCTCGTATACAGAGCATATTACAAATAGCGTGTCATAAACAGAAAAAAGGAAGAAACCTCTTCAGGGCTCCCTCCTTGCGTTTCAAGAGCACGTGCAAGAGCTGAGTTAAAGGGTTTTTCTGCACTACTTGAGCTTTTAACGTGAAAATTTTGATGGAACTGCAAAGCAATATTAACAGCGTCAACCAAATACATAATACTATAAAATGACTTGGGCAGCAATAAAATTTGGAACTTAAGAAGCAAAGAACTTACCCAAGTAACAAGAGGAGCTAAAGAATTAATTGTAAGTTTAGTAGCTTCGGATATGTCTAGCAAGCATGATGGCAAAAGTGATAGTAAAGCAGCCTGGAAAAATGGTCCACAACATAAGATGAAAATAGTGGGACAAATAATGCATCATAAAACAGAATAACAAGCCAAGCAAAATCATCACACATTTTCAACTAAAAACATTATTTGGCAACAGAAAAACACAGGTAGTAGTTGATTATTGTTGCAGAGTCTCTTTGGGAATTTAGTAGTAAATTTCGCCCTTCATGGCAGGGGGGAACGCAGGATTTAGATCTCAGGGGAGCACACATTTTTTTTCAATTGTAACTAGTGTTACTATAGCCTCCTTCACGCTACCGCTTCTTTACCACTATGATTAGTTAACAATATCAAAACTAAAAATTCATAAACAAATATACAAAATGACCATTTTATTTATATTTGCCATCGAAATTTGAAAAATATTAATTGAAAAAGTTGTGAATTTTTTCATCTAGTTAATTGCTTAAAATCTCAAGGGTGGAAATTCCAAGTCTGACTACAAATTATTTGTTTTTTTTAAGATAAATTTTGGTGTTATTACACTTTGCCTCACCAAGATGAGAAATATACCAAACTCTAGGTTAGGGTATAAGGTGAAAGTATTCCTTATTATGACTTTCCCATACAATCTCACTTGAGAAACGGTTGCCCCAGCAAATATCACTCATATTCCTACAACCATCAGCAAAATCTCTGTCAAAGGACATCCTGGTCACTTCAACACAATTTCACAGGAGGGGCTCTGAATTGAATAAAAAACTAAAAAACGGTACCAAGCGATTAATATTTTCTAAAACTATCCATTTCAAGGGTACGCAATCATAAGCTTCAATGTTTCTCCCATGTATTGTTCTCCAGAAACTCGTGCTTTTTTATAACAACTTCCTCCTTGATCCTATTGTGCTACTTGACCATCAATCCATAGAAGGATGCTTTTCAACTAGCAACCAGAGAGCAAAAGGGAAGTTGAGGGAAAAAAATATAGATAATCAATCAAACAAGTGCACAAAAACCCAAGTCGCCAACCTTTACCCATTACCCTTTGTTTGGAGCTTTGGACACAATTAAAGAATAAAAGGGAGGGTAGGAGAACGGTTAATGTAATTTTCTTTCCAAATAGGCTTATGTTGGAAGGAGGCTTTTTTGCCTTGCCATCTTCCCGCTCCACTTCCCTAGAACACAGTTAGGCTAACCAAATAGAGGAAATTGTTGCCCTAGTTTTCCCTTTCCTTCCAAATCCCCAATCCAAACAAAGGATCACAAAGGACATTGCACAAGATTTCCACTTTAATCACCTATTAAACCCAACTTCGCACCCTTAATAATATGGCTTATCCTAAATGTCTCACAACAAGGAAAGTTATTTGCGAGCTGCCAATTACTTCACCTGCCTACACAAAAAGATTGCAATAGAAGTGCCCACATTTAATTGGTGCTATTAATATTCTTATACTAAAACATTCCCCCAACCCAACTGTAATCTGTTCATAGCACTCAATTACAAAAAAAAAAAAAAAAAAAAAAAAAAAAAGACTCCTCAAAACATTTCATAAGATAAGTGTAGCAAGAATCCAATTTTTGTCGCGGCAATTCACTACTACACAAACAAAACATTAAACCAAAATTATTATTATTATTATTAGTAGTAGTAGTAGTATATTAAGAAACCGTACCTGTATAAGAGGGTCATCACAGGCAGCATCAATGAACCTCCCCCTAGCAATCAAGCAAAGCAAATGAACCCTATGGACTAATTCCGCAACTTCCTGCAAATTCAAGTGTAACACGTCAAAATATCACACAATACTATTATTCCTTCACTTCAAAACACAAATCAAACAAAAAAAATTGCAACCTCCTGCAAATTCAAGTATAATCTACCAAAAAAACAAACAAAATTCACCATTTTTTCACCTCAAAACATAAATCAAATAAAAAGAAAAAGGAATTGCAACTTCCCGCATCACTCACCAAAATAAACCACAAAAATTCAGCATTTTTTCACTTCAAAAGATAAAACTAAATAAAAAAATTCCAACTTTCTGCAATTCAAGTCTAACCCAAAGAAAAAAATCACACAAAACTACCATTTCTTCACATCAAAAACATAAACCAAATCAAAATTGGAACTTCCTGCAAATTTCAGCTCCACCCACCAAAGAGTACCACAAAAATGCACCATTTTTTTCACTTCAATCATCAATGAACAAAAAAGATTGCAACTTTTCATCTGGGTAAACTTAAATTTCACCTTATCTTCAGCAGTGGCTCGTCGAACACGCTTCTTCTTCGAAGACGATTCCGGTAAAGCATCAAATTCAACAGTAACTCCATTAATTTGATTAGCAATATCATTAACCTTAACATCATAATTAACTTGATTTTTAGGAGAAAATGTAGAAGGATTAAGTGAACCATCTTCCCAATCTCCCTCATTATCAGATTGAACTTGATGCTGTTCATCATGTTGATGTTGTTCATCATGTTGGTTGCTAAGTTGACGGAATTTAAGAGGCTGGTTTTCTCTGATAATATCAACACTTTTTTTGTTAGAGGATCGTGTTATTCTTCTGGGTTTGTCGCCATTGTTGTTGTTATTTTGTTGAGAACGATTGTTGATTTTCTTCTTGTTATTGGATTTCATTTCCGCTAGAATTTACCCCGCCACCCAAATCAAAAACCCTAATTTTTTTCGTTGTGTTTTTGTGGGTTTGGCGCTATTTTTTGTTGGGGGTCTTTGGAGACGGTTGGTTGGAATACCTAAATTATTATAGGGTGGTATCAATAAGTATTCGGTTAAACGGTTTTAATAATTTGCAATCGGTTTGTTGACTTAGTATATATGATAAATAAAGCAGAGTGACTTGCTAATTATTCATGATTTACTTAGAAATTTTAGAAAGTCGAGTTAATATCATTGTTCATCTTGTGTGAGTCGATTAATCAACTACATCATGTGCTACCTTTGCATCGGATTCATCATAGTGGAAATGACCAAAAGAACAAAAACGGTTAATTATAACCATGACCCAATTGGATTCTTTCCCTTTCCTCCTTTTCATTTCTTTTCAACGGTTCAGATTTTATTCTGAAACGATACAATAGTTAGAGCAAATGAGACCTGAGAGTAATGGAGGATGACAAGTGAAGGAGAATAATATACGGAGTACATAATTAAAACTATTAGAGGAAATGGACAAGAAACGGAGATGACCCCAACCGGAACTAACACTTGTATCATATGTCCAAAGCCACATTACATCATTTCAGGCAAAACTCCTTGTTTCTATGGTTTCTAAACAAACATTTTACTCTACAACTTCATGTAAATACAAAAAATGACTGAAAAACATGTAGCCAATTCCTGAGATTGTATGACTGATGGACTCATGGTGTACCAAAAACTCAAGTGACAGTAATTGCAGGAGGTGAAGGAATGAAAGAATCGTCATCAGTCCAATTACTGTTAGTCTCACCCCAATGCTTTAACATACCTTTCCAATTACACAACTTCTCAATGCAAATCTTCATCCTCTTATCCTTGACACCAATTTTCCAATGCCCATCACTATAATTCCCTTTCTCGGCCTGTCTCCGGTCCCACTCAATCTGAGCCTTTTGTTTCGTTCTCAACCTACAGAACTGTTGCAAATGCTCCGGCATTGCATCGTGGACTCTCCACCACCTGGCGTGAGCAACGTCACTGGCAAACTCCTGTAAGAAGTCTGTGTTCCAATTGCAGTCGTAGTCCTTATGGCAGAGCCATGGCTTGATTCCTAAGTAATGTAGGACGTATAGTACAGGCGGGTCTGAGCCAAATAGACGCGTTTTCATTTCTTTCTTTTCCTCCTCATCTCCGACCCAAAAATGCTTTAGAAAGTTCATGTGTCTCGGGATTCTATGCCACCATGTGAAAATCTCATTAAGGTAGCCTTGGTCACCTCCATTATATGACTCAATTTCATTAATGTGATCCATTAGGAGTTTGAAAGTGCAATTTGAGGGTTCGATTAGCATAACCCCGGAATTAAAGAGGGTGGCATTGTTTCCTGTTGCTGAAATTTCAGGCATTTTGAAGAGGAAATCTATGTTTCTCAGGATTAAAAGGTCGGCATCTATGAATATGATCTTGTCGTAATCTGTAAGTTGCCATAGCCTGAACTTGCTGTAGTTCCACTCATTATATGCATCTTTTTCAGCTTTCGGATTTCTTATTCTTTGGATAGTTCGGATCTTCCACCCTGCTGCCTCGAGCCCACTTCTATGGTATGCGCTTATTGTCTCGTCCACCAAGATGACTAGGTCCCGAGTGGATCCCACCATCCGGATGCTCTGAGCTGCCGCTATGGCCCCACAGACATAGACGTGAGCCGAGTGAAGAATTGTTGCGTATGCTTCCCGCCTTGGATTTCCTTGGTATGATCTCTCTGTATCCAAAATGCATTATCAGGCATCATGTTACTCAAATCTCCATATAATCAATGCAATGAAAAATGAGATAAATAGCAAAAAGGCGATATAAATGAGGACTGAACCTTTGTCTTTGAGAGGAAGAGCAAGTTCACAAGACCCAACAGGAAGCTGAAGTTTCTCCCTCAACACATTCAAGTTTGGCCTATACAACCATGCATTTCCTGCATGTTTTACTAGCTCCTTGCAAGTAAACAAGTTTGGTATAGGGAAGCAATTAGTGACAAAAAGCAAGTGAACCGGGTAATTTCCTTTAGCTGATGTAGCTAGTCCGGCTGCAGCCAGTTGCAGGTGCAACCGAGCTACATCTCTCGACCAATTTTTCCCCTTGTTAACCCAGCAGGGAAGCTTGACCGCAATCAGGTCTAGCCGCTTCCTAGGTGGCTCGAGCTTAGGCAACGATGGGCATACTGGGACTTCTTCTTCCTCCTCCTCGTCAATCCATTCGGGATATAAGGTCTCCCATGTAATGTTTTCCTTGGCATAGTTCAGGTTTAGGACAGTTTGTTCATTATCAGGAATTATTTGGTTCCATAAATTGAGTTCATCTTTGTTGAAGTTCAGGAGGCCCATTGTGTGGTACTCTTTCTCATTAAGATTGTCAAGAACTTTGGAGATGTCATCCCAATTAATTTGTAAATTTGATGTGTATCTTGGGTCAGTATTGCCCCATATCCATCTTCTCATTAGGTTTGGCCTGTATTGATTCACAAATTAGCCAGAAGAATTATAAAAACGGTTTTGCTAACGTGTGTTTTTAGTCCGTCTTTAAAAACTTATACGAGTGTGAGGAATGATTACTCCGCACAAATGTGAAGTACTACAAGTAGTAATTTAGACATACCGGGAAGCATAGTGTTCGGAGAAATGGGCATTAGTACAAATGGATGGGGAATGGATGAAAATGGTAACCAAAGTGATAGAAACAATTATGATTAGGGCAGGTCTCAAGAGTGGCAATTTAGTCCTCAAACCCTTGTCTTGGCTTGCTACATTGTTGGCTGCTCTCTCTTCTTTTGCTCTGCTTCTCTTGAACTTCCTTTTGTATATGTCTTCACTATTAACCAAAATTAAGGTTTCATCAATAAGAGCACAACAGAATGTTGCAACGAATGAGTAATCAATAGTTTTCAGTTTTTATGGATAGTAAAGAGTATAATAATCCCTCCATCCTGGTCATTTATTTACTTGTTTACCTTTCATTTGTTTACCTTTCTAAGGCTCTGTTTGGCAAGGTATTTCAGGTACCTGATTTGATCAAAGTAGCTTATTTGACCAAAATTTTAGGTACCCTATTTGTTTGTAAGCGTTTGGTAAGTAACTTATTTAACCAAATAAGCTAACTAAAATGAAATGCTACCTAGAGTAGCATTTGAGATTTCAGGTACCTGATTTGATTTGATTTTCCCTTTTGACTCCTTAAATCTATACTATTAAATAATTCTCATATCCTTTTACGTCATTTCATCAAAATCAGTTACATTTTCAGTTAGTTTGTCAAATATTTTTTTATATAATCAGCTCCCTTATCAGTTCATAATTTTCAGCTACCATAGCAGTTAGTTTTTCAAGTTTCAATTAGTTTTTCAGTTTTCAGCTATTTTTCAGGTAGTTTTACCAAACAGAGCCTAATTAGGAAAAAAATTTATGAGTAATTTGATCCCCCAATAGATACATTGTCCACTTGTCATCTATTAAGTACAACCATAAATGGTTCCCTCCTCTTTATTTAGTTTTCGTGTCAAAAGTAAAGATAAATAAATGACCGAGACGAAGTGAGTATAATGACCATAGTTAGACTTGGCAAGCCCATCCCATCGAACCCGCGACAGTCGATAGAACCCAAGAATGTTGCAAACCTAAACCGACCAGACGATGACCCGATGACCAGTGACCCGAACCTGGCCCAATATTGACTCGATTAAGTTGATGGCCTGACAACTATTAAGCTTAATATTGATTAAAACGAAAATGATTTAATGCTTAGTTTGATACTTTTTACTATGAAGTAACTAAACCAAATAATGGGTGAAAATTAAACTTAACGGTCAAAATTTGAAGTAACGCGTTAACGTAATTGAACCGATAATGATCTGACCTAATACTCATTTGACCCGAAAATGTCCCACCCAATAACAACCCAATCGGAACCGACTTGACCTGAAGAGTAGGCTACCCCAATATAACCTGAATTCAATATGATCCGGACCTGACTTAACCCGACGCAAACCCTTATTGACCAAATTGTCATCTATAACCACAGTATTTTCATCTTGACGAGTAAATTAAGACTAAAAAAATTGACAATTATATTCCCTTATGTTACGAAACCATCATCTCAACCAAAAGTTTAAGCCGATGATTGAAGTGCTAAGATAGGTTTTATAAAATTGTATAAAATGGACTATACTTCTGCACATGTATATATGTGAAGGGTGTATTTGCTTCCATTACACTTCAAGCTATGTTAGTTACTTCATTAATGTCTTGCTTGTTTTATACTACTCTCAGTAATCCTTAGTTAGCAGAACATACTTTTCAGTTTCTTAGTTACACCAACAACGACAACGACGACTACAACAACGTCGTTGAAGTATAGAGCAACATGGTTCCCTAAGTTGACTAGCATTTACATATCATATTCCTCATTGTTCATGGCTTCTATTATTAAATGTTCCTTACGTAAAATTATTAGAAACATGAAATATGCTTATTAAGGGAGATAGAGAACTTAAACATGCATATTTAATAGAGATTATTTTTGGCTCCCGTCGTTTTGAACACGATAATTTTGAACACGATATACGTATATACATACTGTTAGGGTTATCGAATGGGCATATCATGACACATTTGGAAGATTAAGCGGGAACCATGTGGTTTTATTAGGGAAACATATACAAAAACGTATCAACAACTTCAATGTTACTACTAAATTGTATTGCAATAATGTCTATCTAATCAATTCATACCACATATAGTGACATATGGCCTATTCACGTTTTATTCTAATAAAACCAATTGGCTGAGAAGAGTATCAAGTATTGAAGTACGTCCTTAGTTTATAGTCTGATATATCAATCTATCCTAATTTCTCGATACGTAACACTCGCATTATTAACATCTTCTTATGGGTTAGATTTTTATTCACAAAAACAAAAACACGTGCGTGTATCTAAAATGTTGAAAAATAAAATATCATATGAATTAAGTAAACAAGCGACTTACATGGATATATAAGACCGTTGCCTAGTCTCTTTTGGACTAAAGAAAGAACCCATCGATCACTCTTGCTAATATTGCTCGCTCTTTTGATGCAAAATTCAATCAATAACTTTCGATGACTTTATCTACTTGCAAATCTTCATGAAGTTTATCATATACGGAGTATTATATAAAATCGAAAAGATTTCAAAGAAGAGAATGAGAAAAGAGATGAAGATTAAAGTTTTAAATGTAAAGTGAGGTGGTTGCAAAACAAGGAATTGAAGCTAAGGAAAGAGTTGGAAGGACATTGTCTAGAATGGGATGTCTCATTGTTGTACTTACCAAGCATATATGCTCTTACGTAGAGTAACGTCTACTAGAATTTTACATTTTTTTTTTATTTCTTTATTTTTTTTAATATTATAATAGAACAAACAATTAACATGTTATATTAATATATCTTTTAATAATTATCGACTTATTATTTCATACAACTTAGGAAATGACATCTATTTTGATTTCATGTTCGCCGGTTCGTGTTTAGCGTGAATCGATTAATTTTTTATCTTTTTTAGGTACGCAGCATGGACCAATTAATAACATCCTTTTATAACATCCTCATGCATTAATAATTAAGTCATGCTTTATTTATTTATTTTTGTATGTAAACTTGTCAATTTTCCTTAATTGAATATGGCAAAGCATGAAAACAATGGTTTCCTAATCAAATTTATCCTTTAGTTAAACTAGATCAACTATTCACCGTGCTTACTGCTTAGAGTGTATAAACCCAAAATTATGACCACATGCGATTAGAAGCAGTGTAAAGTGTATTTTTGCGATTTCGAGATTCAAAATATGTCTTTTAGATGACCATAATCGAGTACGTATAGAGCTAATAAGCACAACCAATAATATCAAAATTCATTTATTCTCGAAGTAAAAAGGAGCATATAATTTTGATGATTAATAATTAATAATTAATAATTAATAATTAATAATTGCAGCTAATAATTAAACTGGCATAGTAAAATGAATAGCCTTTTACTTGAAAAGTTGACTTAGACACATAATGTAACACATATTATGACTTGTGAGGTCAAATGAATGGTGTAGAAGAACGGAGATGATCTAAGGTCCCATCTTACTTACCAATGTAAAGCTAAGTAGCCAACCAATCTTTATCATTGTTTCATTTCAATGACTAGCCATTCAAACTTTACTTTTAATTCCTCATCTCACTTAACACTATTATATTCGTTTAAGTTTAAAATTAGTCAAATACTAACTTTTTCTTTTAAATGGGATAAGTTTTTGTTATTCGGACATTTTAATTTACTTTTTGTCTCATTTAAGTATTTGACTCGTTTCATATGTATAATTGTATATCCATCTGAAACAATAATTTATATTCAACCTAATTAATAAATGCTTAGGTTGATCTTTTTGTAAAACATTCTTATAGAACTAATTAATCTTTTTGTCGAGGAAGATAGCAAAGCAAAGGGATGAAGTAGTAAACATCAAAGTGAGTAATTATCATTTTAAGGACAAATAATCAATGATAATTATAGACAAACAATATAAGATTAATGTCTAAGTATCTAAATTAAGAGTTAAACATATAAGCACGCGTGAGCCAAAGATGCAACACATGGCATGCGTATGGTACGTGGTGAATTCTGATGGAAACCTTGCACCCATCGCTACGTATATACTTCCCTCCTACAAACGTACACCAACTTCACCCATCAAAATGTCTACCGTATACATTAATATTTCGGTGCTACCCAAGTGCCACAACCACCTCATTTCTTATCTATGAATCTACCCATATTCCAGATAGCCATTTTGGTCGGAAATAATATGACGGAATTATTCTATTTATATTGTAACCACCTTAGGTACGGAGATGCTACCATCTCGGTTTCCCGAGGCAATGATATACAAAAGACAATAACGAAACATCTTAAATAACATATTTAAATGATTACATTGTCTAAAAAGGTCAAACCAACTGTTGAACAACTATCGGAAATACAAGGTCTCAAAACTAATGAAAGACTCGACAAACGCAGCGGAAACTCTATTATAGTGATTGCCCATCCGTCCCTCGTGCAACRTAGCTATTCCTGTTCAGATCTGCTCACCATCCCCGAATGGATCATCACAGTTACAACAAACAA
>VHZZ01004029.1:12895-24622 GCA_009801015.1 Silene noctiflora
TTATGTGGGAATCGCCTAGCTAACGGTCCTATGTAAACGGGGGTGTTACATTCTTAGCATGAGAAAATTATTTTAGGTTGCATTTATATCCCACTTTTCAGATCTAAAGTGTTACTGGTGATGTCAAAGGCATTTAAAAGGGAAGGGCTTCTCATAATTCTCGTCAAGCCTGACACTGTTTGGGCTCGTTGGTGTCATTGTTATCTACTCAAATATCAGAATGTTTGCTAGATGTCACCCTCAGCCAACAGCTTTGTTTTCTAGAGATCCCTGCTTAAAACCAGGGATGAATTCTTGTTGCAGATGGGCTCTGTTAAGGCTTCTCAGTCTTTTGTAGTGACTTACATGTCTAAGCAGCTGAAAACTCTTGCTCTTTATGATCTATTATGTCCTGCTGCTACCAGGGTTGGTTGGGTTAACCACTTCTTGATCCCATCAGTCTTCCGAGGCATCACTTCATTAGTGTTCTGGCTGGTTCAAATGCTTTAGCCACGCAGGAAAACATGGACAAATTCGGGTGTGCTCTTTGTATGAAGGCTATTGAAACTGGCAGCCATCTATTCTTTACTTGTACTTACTCCAGCCAGGTTCTGCAACATATCTTTGCTTGGTTAGGGATTTATAGGAGAGCCCTCTCTTTGAAGCATGAGCTCTATCGTTTGGGCAAATTCAGGGGCTTGCACTGGAGGAAAAGATGGACTAGATGTGCTATGGCAGCTGTTATTTAACACTTATGGCAGGAACAGAATGTTAGACTTTTCACTTCACATTCTCTATCTGTAGATCAAATATTAAATCAAAATCAAATATATAGTGTGTGTTCGTTTGTATGCCTAGTGCAATTATTGCCCAAATGAGGATATCATTGGTCAGTTTAGTAAGTGATCCTTACCTTATGGGTTCTTATTTTGTAATTGTTGATAGTTAATGGAAGTTAACTTTTACAAAAAAAAAAAAAACTTTTAAAAGGCAACTTTTATGTAATAAGAACTAATTAATCATAACCGTTATAAAACATAAAATTTAAAAATTTCATATATTCTGCTACCCTACCATAAATATATGAATATGAAGAATTTAACTCATTAATTCATTTTATAACAATTTTATAAATAAACTAATAAATAATGTAACTAATACAATTTAATTCCAAATTAAATAATAAAATTATGGAAAAATTCGAAACAAAATGTTGAACTTCTTGGAACAATTTCCAGAAGCGAAAAATTAAAAATTTCGACCATAAAAAAATATTTGACATTTATTCACAAATTAATCACTTTTAACTGATTTTTATCGATTTTTATCGCATAAAAAACAATAAACTATGAAAATTAATCAAATTAATACCTAAAAGTTATATTTCTCATAAATAGAATGTGCATGTGATTATATTTAAATAAACATTCTTACAAATAACATGCAACACAATTTTATAAACAATTAATAAAAATTGATGCATTATTACACATTTTTAGTCGGAAAAATATAATTATATGCAATAAAATATCAATAAATTCAAAATTTCGACCCAAATCCAGATTAATTCATGAAAATTAATATTTTGTGATAAAACTAATTTTAACACCAAAATATTCAATTTTTATCAATTTATCTCATAAAGTGATAAACCCGTGTTTAGACAATACATCCATGCAAATAAAACACATGACTAATCTAATGAAATGATAAATTACAAATTACTTTATTAAATAGGTCTTAAAACACATGCATAAAAATAAAAATACAAATAAAGATGAAATAAGGTAGAAAAATCCTCACATTGGTAATATGGCAATAAAATTACTACAATAGTAATTTCTTGGAATCAAAGTTCTTAGAAGATCCTCCTAGTACTCAAGGTAGAGTACCTCCTTTGGATGCACCCAATACTAACCCAAATTATCCTAATATTACTAACTAGGTAATTTTAGGATAAATTTTGTATAATATAAGTAATATTATTACACTAATAATATTAAGTGATGTATATTATTTTGTGTGAATTTATTTTTGAGGTTTTGATCAACTAATTTGATCAAATTCTTGATGAAGATGATGAATAAAAAGGGTTGTTTTTCCTTCTTTTCCTCCTTAAGTGACCGGCCAAGGATTAGATTTTAGAGGATTTTTTTTCCTAAACTTTTTCATCCAATTATGTGTGTAATGAAGGGGGTATATATAGACCTCAAGTATATACAAATGAAATGAAACATTTGTTAGCGGGTAAAGCCACATGTCATGTTATATATCTCATATATGTGTCAACCCACATGAGTCTTTCGGTCCATTCCGATTTCCGACATTCGTCCCACAAATGCTTATAACACTTATATTTAATTATCTTATATAATCAAATATTAATTTAATTATTTAAGACTTAAATAATATAAATTAACAAATTATGTACACTTAACAATTAAGTGACATTTTATCAATATAAAATGTGTCTTATATTTAATTATTTGTTAAGTTTACAACCTTTTGTAAATATTATTAACTAATAAACTCCGCCTCACAACATATACACACATATCGTTATTATTTAAATAATTAACTATTAATTACTAAATTATCATTTATTTATTAATCAATTATAAAATAATTGAATAATAAATCACTTTGACCCGAGTTCGTAACTTCTCATCAATAAATGAATTCAATTGACTTAGTAAAGTCAACTTATACAAAATACTAATTATATATCGTATCTAATAAAAATAATTAGTTTACTATTTGGGAATCGTCCTTTAGGTGTGGCCGAAAGGGATTAGTTAATCACCGACATCTTACGATAGTATCGTCAAACTCTAGTCAGTCGAGCGTTACAGATTTGCGTTGATCAACTGACAAATAATAAATTATATCCCTGATATTCCTTTTACGAGATTTATTATGTAGACGAACTATTGAGGAGGACACTACTCCAACACTAACACATATACCCGACACCACTCTCAACACAAACCCAACCAAACACCACCACCTCTTCCACTAACGACACTTAAGACCACCCCCCTCGACTACGCAACACCGCAACACCACTGTTGCCACTCGTATTTACGCACACTTAGTCTCCTAACTAGCCTCGTCATACATGTTTTTATGTATGCATTAGGGTCGTTTCTTATTTTTAGCTACCTATTTACTATTCTATGAGGTCTCGGTGCTTTTGGTAGGAGAAGGGTGCCAACCTTGCATTCTCGAAGCATTTCGGAGCCAAATTGAGTCGTATTCAATAACCAAGCAACATGGAAAGACTGAGACTAAATACCGTAGTAAGTAGAAGAAGTATTTGGGAAGTGATGAGGAGCCCTCACGAGTTAAGGGGCAGCAAAGCCAAGCAAGCAAGAAGACTGCAGGCTAACTCGTGCGAGCTCAGCCTAGCTCGTGCGAGTCCCAGCCCAACTCGTGCGAGTTCCACAGGACTCGCGCGAGTTCCCTGTAATACTCCACTGAACCCAATAATTTATTCGGGTGGAGTTACCCCTTGAAGAGTTCCATTGATAGGCTTAAAATATGACTAGTGCTTAAAGTGATTGAAAGTACTAAACATATCAACAAAGTGCACTTTCTTTTTTGGTTATCCATGCGAAAGACCTCTACAGTTAAGCGTGCTTGGATGAGAGTAGTCTTAGGATGGGTGACCTTCTGGGAAGGTTACCGGGATGCGCACGAGTGAGGAAAAAATGCGCTGGAAAAGAGATGTGTTGATCTGTGGGCCATGTACACAGCCTGGCAAGCTACCGTGAGTGACCGCTTCCGACCTTAGGTTTGGGTTGGGGTGTTTCAAATGGTATTAGAGCAACCCTGCGACCGTCTAGTGAGCTTGTGGTCTGGAGTACCCGGATCACCAACCTAGCGGGGGAGGATTCTAAGTTTGGCTCGGCTGCGATCAGATGCTGCCAGGCGCAGCGAGGACATTGTGTTCTTCAAGTGAGGGTGTGTAATACTCCACTAAAACGAAGAAGTTATTAGGGTGGGTTTCCCCCTTGAAGAGTTACATTGATAGGCGTAAAATCTGACTAGTACTTAAAGGGATTGAAAGTACTACTCATATCAACAAAGTGCACTTTTTTTTCTGGTTATCCATGCGAAAAAACTCTACAGTTAAGCGTGCTTGGCTGAGTGTAGTCTTAGAATCGGTGACCTCCTGGGAAGGTTCCCAGGATGCGTAGGAATGAGGACAAAATGCGCTGGAAAAGACACGTGTTGATTTGTGGGCTACCGCTCCTGGCCCTAGGTTTGGCACGGGGTATTATATTCCCCAGCAGGATGCTTTCTCGTTCAAATCAAGGACTCCCACGAGTTGCTCTGGCTCTAGCATTTCTTTGGATCTTCTTAAGGGGCCTAATCGTCATTTAAGCCCTTAATTTACCATAATACTTGTACTTAGTATAAATAGCCTATGTAATTAGAGAATGAGGGACACATTCTTGTGGGAATCTCTAAGCTTAGATTAGTTTAATTGCATCTTAATCATTTTTTTGTTACTAGATCTTAGATCTAGTTTATAATTGAATAATTCTTAGGTTTTGGATTGGAGAATTGGCAACTCTTCATCATTATCAAAGTTTTCTTCTATTGTTCTTCCATTTCCTTGTTCATCTTAAGATGGTATAATCCTTTTACTCTTTACTTAATCATTTACTTACTCTTTTGTTAATTTTTTTCATTTTATCATCATGTCTATGATTGTTAAGATGATTGACACGATTTATGACATGTTTACCATGACGATGTGCGAGTAGTCCTCTAGCTAGGGTTAGTGGAATATTAGGGAAGTAATTATGGGTTAGATCTATGCTTGGTGAGTTCATATAAATGTCTGTTTGTTATGTTACTCAACTTATGCGCATGTTATATTTGATGAAATGCTTGATTGACAACCTAGCATAATTCTCTATCTCTTTAACGAGACTTGTGAGACATAAATAAACTAGAGGATTGTTAGACCATGAAAAATGTTGAATAGGGAGAACCAAGTCGTTTTAGGTATCATAAGCTATAAATCAACTCGACTCCGAGACCTAAGTCTCCCTAGGGATTGTAAGATATAAATGAACTCGGTCCCAATAGAACTACAATCCTTTACCGAATTCATTACTATGATCATACCATGTTTCCCCTTTGAACTAATGATACCCTAGTGCCTTTAATAAATTTTTTACATCTGTACTTTTACTAGCATGCTTTTTTATTTTATTTATTTACATTTTCGTTATAGTATTCTGGTTTACATCTGAACCAAATTTGTGACACAAAGACATAACTACTTGCATTTGATAACCATTTTATAACCCGTCCATTGAAATACGACCTCTACTTGCTACTTGCTACTTTCTAGTTAGTTCAGTATAAATATTGTTTGATAGGGTGGGATGACCTAGACCCGCATCAAAATGGTGTCGTTGCCGGGGACGGTGTATTGTTGAATTGTTATCCTTATTGTTTTTTAGTTGTGTATTTCTTTGCCTTGAGGGAGTCACTTCCTCAAGTTAGTTCTTACTCTTTCTCTTAGTGTACTTTGCAAGATGGATTTTATAGATTGTTGTGTAGAGGACCATGTGAGTGCTACCCTCATCAAAGGCCCTTTGGAAGCATTATCGACCATAGAAGCAAGTGGATCCGATGGAGATCATTGGGAGATAGAGGTAGATCTCTTTGAAGCCTCTCTATCCAACAAGGAACTTAATTATGAGTAATCAATGAAGGTGGAAAGCATTCTCAATGAGCCATCAAAGGAGTCCAAAGAGGAAAGCATTCTTACCGAACCATCAAAACAAGAGAAGTTAGAAAGTGAGGTACAAACCCCATCTTTGAAACCCCTTCCCTCAAATTTGATGTAAGCTTACCTTGATGAGTCTAAAACGAAACCTGTGATCGACAATGAAAAACCTATTGAATCTCAATTAGAAGATTTGCTTGGTGTGATGAAGAAACATGAGAAGGCCATAGATTATAGTCTAGATGATCTCAAGGGTATAAGTCCCGAGTTTTGCATGCATAGAATACATCTAGAGGATGACCTTAGGCCTACCATTCAGGGCCAAAGAAGACTAAACCCTAATATTAAAGAAGTGGTGAAAGGGGAGGTCATGAAATTTATTGATGGCAAAATTATCTTTCCCATCTCGGACTCCTTCTGGGCTAGCCCCGTTCAAGTGGTACCAAAGAAAGGAAGTACCACGGTGGTGAAGAATGATAAGAACGAACTAATACCCACAAGGATAGTCACGGGATGACGAATGTGTATTGATTATCACAAATTAAATTCCGCAACAAGGGATGATCATTTCCCTTTCCAATTCATAGACCAAATGCTTGAGAGGTTAGCCTCTAACAAATTATTTTGCTACATTGATGGATATTCGGGATTTTTCCAAATCCGGATACATCCAGATGACCAACATAAGACTACCTTTACTTGTCCCTATGGTACTTTTGCCTATAGGAGAATGCCCTTTAGGCTTTGTAATGCTCCTGCCACATTCTAACGTTGTATGATGAGTGTCTTCTCCAATTTTATAGAGACTATAATGGAAGTTTTTGTGGATGACTTTAGTGTTTATGGAAAAGATTTTGAGTCATGTTTGCATAATCTATCCCTTGTTTTACAAAATTGTGAAGATGTGAGCCTAGTGCTAAATTTGGAAAAGTGTAGCTTTATGGTCGATGAAGGTATTGTCTTAGGTCATTTGATATCGGAAAAGGGCATCGAGGTGGATCGAGCTAAAGTTGAGGTGATAGAAAAGTTGCCTCCACCAATAAATGTCAAAGGGATGAGGAGCTTTCTTGGTCACGCGAAGTTTTACAGACGATTTATAAAAGATTTTTCGAAAATTGCAAAACCCCTCACTCAACTCTTGCTCAAGGATGCCCCGTTCCACTTTACTCATGAGTGTGTTAAAGCGTTTGATAGTATCCGAAAGCCTTAATCTCGGTAGCAATCATACAACCCCACAATTGGGAGTTGCCTTTCGAGATTATGTGCGATGCTAGCAACAATGCCGTTGGCGCCGTTTTAGGCCAACAGGATGGAAAAGTACTTCATGCCATATATTATGTGCACAAGACCCTTGATGCCACTCAAGTCAATTACGACACAACGGAGAAAGAGCTTCTTGCCGTAGTGTATGCATTGGATAAATTCCGCTCTTATTTACTTGGATCCAAGGTAATTGTATTCTCAGATCATCGTGCTCTTAAACATCTCTTGGTGAAGAAAGAGTCACAGTAAAGCTTGTTAGGGTAAATATTGCTACTCAAATAAAGGGGTGAAGAACGTGGTAGCGGATCACCTATCAAGGATTCCATTCAATATTGATGGGGGAGATACATTGATCAATGATTCCTTCCCCGATGATGTCCTAATAGCTATCCATACCCAACTAGAGACATACACCACTCCATAGTTTACCTATATAGCCAATTACATTGTTGGAGGAGTGCTCCCACCAAGCTTGAACCACCAACAAAAGAAGAGATTTATCTTTGAAGTGAAGCGGTACTTTTGGGACGACCCGAACTTGTACAAAGAATGTAGTGATAGCTTGTATCGAAAATTTGTGCCACAATAGGAGGTCCAAGGAATTTTGGAGGGTTGCCACTCATCGTCTCCATATGAAGGACATCATGGAGTTAGAAGAATGGTTGTTAAAGTTATGCAATTAGGGTTCTATTGGCCCATAATGTTCGAAGATGCCCAAGAATTCATACTTCAATGTGACCCTTGTCAAAAAATGGGAAATATATCACGGAGGAATGAGATGCCCCAACAGGAAATACTAGAAGTTGAGATCTTCGACGTATGGGAAATTGACTGCCAAGGCCCATTTATATCATCCCAAGGAAAAAAGTACATTCACGTTGTCATCTATTACGTATCTAAATGGTGGAAGCAACTCCTACTCCCACCGATGATGCAATAGCGGTGACTAAAATTTTGAGAAAAATAATCTTTCCAAGATTCGGGGTCCCTAGGGCCTTGATAAGTAACGGAGGAACACACTTCCATGAAAAGATGCTTGCATCCCTCTTGACAAAGTATGGAGTGCAACGTAGAACCAGCTTGTTATCACCCTTAAACATGCGGTCAAGTTGAAGTTTCCAATATGGAAATAAAGAAAATTCTTGAGAAGGTTGTAAACAAAACTAGAAAGGATTGGAGCTTGAAACTCGGTGACTCTCTTTGGGTTTATAGGACGGCCTATATGACACCCATAGTAGCATCACCCTACAAGTTGGTCTATGGCAAAGCATGTCACTTGACAATTGAGTTAGAGTACAAATCCTTTTGGGTAATAAAAGCTCTAAACCTCGACCTCAATCTAAGTGGGGAAAAGAGAATTCGACAAATCCAAGAATTGGAAGAGTTCCAAGTTCACTCGTATGAGTATGCAATGTTATACAAGGAGCGCACCAAAATGCTCCATGACAAAAGAATTAAACAAAAGGACTTGCATAAAGGAGATAAAGTCCTTCTATTTAACACAAGGTATAGGCTCTTCCCTGAAAAGTTGAATTCGCGGTGTTTGGGTCCTTTTGTGATCACCGAAGTAGGGAAATATGGCGATTTTGAGATAATATCGGATAAAGGTGAAAGATTCTAAGTAAATGGTCAAAGGATCAAGTCATACTATGAAGGTTCCTTCATAGAGGAGGTTGAGGCCATCCGCCTCGACCTTCTCCCACCATGAAGAAGAATTGATAAGGAGGAGAGTTTGGTGGAGTCCTCCCTTAAACCACCACTTATAGATATAGTAACCCCCTAACTTGTGTATACTTCAAATTCATACATTTCCATTTTTTGCATTGCATTTATTTGCCTTATTTTATTACACTTCTTGAGCTTGAGAACAAGTGAAGGAGGGTTACTAATTGTGTTTCAAATCTTGCAATGCATGGAAAATAACTTGTCCTTTTGGATTCTTCATGGTGGGAGCAAAAAAAGAAAGCCACCTTAATGGGACCGATGTTTGAGTCCTTTGATGTTTCTAGGACTCAAGAAATCATATCCATGAAGGTTCCAAGATGATACATTAAATAGACTATGCTACACATGATGGTTATAAACACAAATAAAAGTTAATAAACCTGAGATAAAAGAGAAGCTAAAGGAGGTGTAGGAGACTCACAAAGGTGTCCCAAGAGAATAATTCAATGGAAGCCATCATCTCCTCATGTGTGTCATCCTCCTCTGGACCATCAACGTTTACTCACCAACATCTACTACTCCCAGCGTCCTCATCTTCGCTCCCTTCGATGGAGCAAGAGTCACCGCTTTCTTCATCACTTTCACTTTGAACATCTTCACATCACTTGCTTCAAGGTTATCACCGCTCTTATCATTAATAACCCGCTCCTCACTTCTAGAAATTCGGCTCTCAACCCCCTCATCTCGGTAGGCATTTGGAAAGAATACCCGTCTATCCACCCAATCCGGCAAAGAACATTGAGGGTCATGTAGTCCTTGCCTTGATAAGTGGAGAAGTGGAGTAATTTAGGCATAGTAAGCATTCACCCATCCTTGTACGCCTCCTTATGGATATGCTTCATTAACTTAGTCAAATAGTCATTTCCTTCAACAACACTCGGGTCGTTGACGGTGAGTTCTTCGAACTCAAAGGAGTAGACTGGTATAGTGAGAGTGGAGGAGTCTTCTTGGGGATATTGTTTCTTCTTGAGAATTGACTTTTAATAATGAGAAACGGGAAGAAGGTAATTACCTCGGTGCACATTTATACGACATATCTTACTCGGGAAGATTATAGACTTGGCATCTTTAATAAGCCACTCATATTTCTAGGTTATGTTGTCGTGACACACCTGTTGGATTAGATGTCCTGCAAAATAGTGCGTCTACATTATAAATCTCGTAAAAGGAATATAAGGGATTTATTTTAAATATATATTTGGCAGTTGATCAATGTTCATCAGTAACGCTCGGCTGACTAGGGTTTGACGTTACTGTCCTTTGACGGCGGTGTTCAATTGATCCATTTCGGTCACACCTATAGGATGATGCCCAAATCTATAAATTAATTATTTATATTAAGATATATTTAATTAGTCACTTGAATAATGTGACTAAAGAATAAGTCATGTGAGTTTGTTTATAACACGAGTTTGGAACTCGGGCCAAGAAAGTTTATTATTCAATTATTTGATAATTGACTAATAAAATTTTAATGTGATTAAAATTAAATTATATTTAGTAATTAATAGTTAATTTACTAAATTATATGTTTATATATCGTTTATGTATATGTTGTGAGGCGGAGCTAATTAGTTAGTTAATGTTACAAGGGATTAAAATATTAATTAATTGGGTTTAATAAGACACTTTATATGTTGATAAAGTAATCAAATAACACTTAAGAATTAAGTGTGTGTTAGTTGTTAGTTTGTACTATTTAAGTGTTAAATAATAAAATTAATATTTAATTATGTAAGATAATTAAATACAAGACTAATAAGCATTTGTGGGAGAAATGTCAAAAAAAAATGGACCCAATAATACCATCTTATCAATGTGGGGAATATTTCATCTTATTATTCCCTTTTATTTACATGCATGTAGATTAAGACCATCTTATAAAATTAACAAGTAATTTTAGATGACATTAGAATATTCTAATGAGGATCTAATCCTAACAAGTGGTATCAGAGCATTGTTACACACATGCTTGTCACTTTAAGACGGTTTTATGAATTTTTGAGATAAATTGATAAAATGAGTATTTTGATGTTTAAATTAGTTTTTACACAAAATATCAATTTTCATGTTAATAATCCGCTCATGATATGATATGGGTCCAAAATTTGATTTTTATAAAATTTTATGGCATATTATTACATTTTATTGAAGAAAATTGAGTTAATATGCATTAATTTTGTTTAAGAGTTAATAAAATTCTGTTGCATGTTAATTTTGTTACAAGACTTTAACCCTCTAATTAGACTCTTCTAATATAGATCTAAGTTACTAGTTAAATTAGATGATGAGAATCTAGTTGCATGCAAAGAAAAACAAGAATAAAGAGAGAAAACAATGTTTTCCTTACATTGAAATAGAGGAAAATATGGGCACAAGAAAGGACTTCTTTCAACCTTGTTCTTGAGCTATGAATATAAGGATGATCCTCCAAGTTTCAAAYTAGAAACTCTCCTTTTGATTGCACCCAAGATTTCACCCAAATATTTCTATTAATATTAACTAGATATTATTAGAAATTAAATCCCTTAATATTATTTTTTTACTACTCTAGTAATTAGATAATAATAATATAGTTGTGTGTGTTCTAGAGAGATGTTTGCATAAGCCTAGAATTAGGAAAAATGAGCAACAAAAATGCCCATTTAAAAGTCCCCAAAACCGGCACCCTAGGTGCTTTAGTGGGCAATTACTTTTTCTTATTTTATTTTGCATGCAAACATAGGTATTATTGCATTAGGGTAGGTTATTGTCATAAGCATGAAACTAGTGTAATGATTACATACATGTTGATTATTAAACAAAATACAAAATAGAAATGTTTTCCAACAACATACATATTTCGGTCAACTTGGGCATAAAATGGACCATTTTGATTTTGTAATGTTTGTCATACAAATATAACAATCATATGCGTATTTATCTTATATAAATAAGTATTAGTTTGATCATATAACAATTATATAATATAAACTAATAATTAATATACACTTAACCCTTAAGTGATAATT
>VHZZ01004033.1:40315-67505 GCA_009801015.1 Silene noctiflora
ATTAATGAACATGGGTTTACACTCGGAATGAATGAGCGGGAATTTAGTGGGTATGGCTGCGGTCCGCTACTGGCAGGGCTACACACTTAGTGTGTAATCAGATGTATGGAGATGTGACGAGGTTGGTGGTTGGAGTGTTGTGCCTTTTGTGTCATGTTTTATGTATGCAGTAACGACCCCGTTTTATGTTTTAAAAACTACGGTGATCCATTCGGGGATGGTGAGCAGTTGTTGAGCAGGTATGAGCCGGTGCGCGAGGGATAGCTGGGTCGAGTCACCACATGATGTTTAGAGGAGTCTTCCGCTGTGACATGAGTTTTGTTAGCTTTAGTTGCTAGACCTTTTGAAACGGTTGTAATTCTTTTAGACAGTAGCTATGACTTATAACAGTTTAACTTATTTAATAAAGTATGTTTCTTGATTGTCTATTTGATATGTATTGCACTGGGTAACAGTGATGGTAGCACTTCCATGCCTAGGGTGGCCTTGGTAAGGCACCTTGGCGTATGGGGGGTGTTACAAAAACCCCCTGGGTTCACTGACCCTCAACGTCCATCCCATGTGTGTCGCCTTTAGAAATTTCTCTATGGTCTTAAACAGGCCCCAAGGGCCTGGTACACTGAACTTCGTTCCTATCTACTGGACACGGGTTTTCATAATTCAGTCTCTGACACCTCGTTGTTTATTCTTAACGACACTCATGACTTATTTGTCCTTGTCTATGTAGATGATATCATTGTTACAGGTGCTTGTTCGTCTTGAGTTGACTCCTTCATTCAGGCCCTTGCTAATCGGTTCTCACTGAAGGACCTCGGCCCCCTTGCCTATTTCCTTGGAGTTGAAGTTCATCCGTATGCACAAGGGTTGTTTCTCACCCAATCCAAGTACACTGCTGACCTTCTTGCTTGAGCAAACATGGTTGCTGCCAAACCATGTTCTACCCCTATGGATTCCTCAACCAGATTAAGTCTTCGAGATGGTCCTCTGTTTAATAACCCAACTGAATTCCGCGCACTTCTTGGCAGTCTGCAGTATTTGTCACTCACTCGACCTGACATCAACTTTGCCGTTAGCAAACTCTCCCAATTCATGCATCAGCCGGCTGTCAATCACTGGGCTGCCCTGAAGCGACTTCTTCGTTATCTAGCTGGGACTCCTTCACATGGTCTCGTCATTCGTCGTGACACTCCCTTGAGCCTCCACGCCTACTCATATTCTGACTGGGGAGGTAATCCCGATGATTTTACTTCAACAGGTGCATATATAGTCTACCTTGGTCACACTCCCATCTCATGGAGCTCCAAGAAGCATCGCACTATGTCCCGCTCCTTTACTGAGGCCGAGTATCGCTCCATTGCTAATGCCATGGCTGAATTGGCTGGGTAATCTCCTTATGGAGCTGCATATTGTTCTTCCCTCGCCTCCTGCTGTCTACTGTGATAATCTAGGTGCAACTAATCTCAGTGTCAATCCCGTGTTCCACTCCAGAATGAAACATGTTGCCCTTGACTATCATTTTATTCAAGAGCGAGTCCAATCCGGCGTTATGCGCGTGGTACCTATTGCCAATGATGATCAACTAGCTGACGCGCTCACCAAAGCCTTACCCAGACCGCGCTTTGATATGCTTATGTCCAAGCTCGGTCTTTCGTCCCGGTCGTCCGTCTTGCGGGGAGATATTAGAGAATAATTGATCTCACAATTATTCTACCAAATCATTGTTGATATGCTGTTAATATTCAGTCAAATATTGTAACATTTTCCTCCTTATTCTTAGCCTAGCATTAGGAAACTATATTCCATATTATTAGGATATTAAGATCATGTACTCTCTATATAATTGATGTACCATACTCCTTGTATGTAAACATACAATTGAATAAATAAATCTTATCAATCTTTACAAAAATGAGTGAAAATTGATAGTATTGTCAAGGTAGTATTTCCTCATTTTGCTCCGATGATTTGGATTTATTCATTGTACCTTCTTAACCATTAGGCTAAAACATCTGCGCTTGCGTTCTGTCGTATTATATTGGTTATACATCCCCTCTTTATCTCGTATTGCTTAACCATCAAACATGATGAAATATGTACCCGGTACTAAAGTCAATCTTATGGCAGGAAAGTAGCCTGATCTTGTAGCATGTTTCTTCAGTCCTCATGATATTTCAGGGTGTCTGTTAAACTGTGACTAATTCAGGACTCATATTGAACAACAGGCTTTGCTGAAGATAGTGCTCGGTACTCAAAGTCTCAAACTATCCAATAAGGCAGATATATTATGGACGATGAGTCACAGGTTCAAAAGGCAGATATATTATGGACGATGAGTCACAGGTTCAAATTCCCCACCCCCCTTATGGCTTTATATTGTACGGTCATTGGGGTTCATTTGATAAAAAAAGAGATGCAATTTGAGATGAGAATAATCTTGGTATTGGCAGATTAAGAACAGATTAATGTACATACAGCAAAATCAAAACTCCAATTTGACCTGAAAATTAAATGTATTCTATTGTTTCTAAATACCCTATATTATCATCAAACTCACAGAAAACAAGTCAAACATCAGCATTACATTCCTTTACTTGACCTTACATTTCCTGGGTTCATGAGAAACAGGTCAACTCCACCATCTTGGCTAGTAATCCTCCTCAATTTCTCATCAATACCAGCATAGTCCAAGTTCGGTAAAATCCCCGAAACCATTAAACTTCCATTCTTGGCTACGTTATGATTTCCGACTTCCATGTCGAAATTTCTCCTGAATCCCATGTACCCATCATGGTAAGTACTTGGGGTTTCAGGTAGAATTACATCTTCGACGAGTACTAGTTCTCTGAAATTGACTGCTGAAGGTGGTCTTTTTGTGCAGAAGATTTGTTTCAGATTGTTGATTAGTCCTAAATTGTGTGGGTTTCTGTCCTTGTCGTACCGGTACCGGAAGTTCTCATAAGTTGTCTGCCTTGGAAAATACAGTATGTCAGAAATGTAATTAAAGGGTACATGATTCAGCAACTATATCCAACCTTGAGGAATGCTAAGGAAAATGGAGTTTCAAGGAATCTTAAATGACAGTTTTACTGTACGACATGACTCGAGGAATATCGACTAAGCTATTTTATACTTCCTTCATTCATTTCATTTCCATACGTTTGTTCAATATATGTGAGCAGCATAAATTATTTTAATCAAACGTATGGAAATGAAATGAATAGAGGGAGAGTATCAATTAAGGCGTGATACTCCCAACTTGAACTAAAACCCGTCAACATCAAAACAGTCATTGTGGCTCTATTTATACCTAAATGACACAGAACACTATCAATTGAGCACTAAGATTATTACCTGGTTACTTGACATGAGATAGAAGTGGAAGACGGTAAGTCCACCAACAAACCAGACAATCACAAAGCAATAACAAACTAGCATTACGGACACAATATCGTCGGACATTGAATCCATGAACGGACCCTCTTTCCGGAGAAGGTTAACCAAGGAGAATGTAAAGACGTATATGCACAGAAATGTTGATGAAGATATGAAAAGAATGAAGAATCGGTAGTTCCGCTGCAAAAACATTGAAAATTTCCGGTTAAAAATGGGAATAACAAGAAAACTGAAGCACAAAGTCTTGTATAAAACTGTCGTACAATAACTCATCATGTAATTAAGGAAGGCAGAGTCATGAGAAGATTAACTTACAAGGCCTATGCACTGACCCACCCAAGGGCAATGGTGATCAAATCTCTGGACACAGTTGTTGCAGATAGAGCAATGTGACGCACGGGGAGGTCGATACAGTCTACAAGTATCACAAAACTTGACTTTGATAGTGTAACCATTCATCACCACATCTTTGGTTCTTGGAATCCTTATATTAGGAGCCTTTCCTGCAACCCATTCCATGGATTGAGTAGGCGTGTCTAGTTCATCTTCTTCGGGTGGCCCAAAGTTCCGAGGGATTATTCCTGGATCGCGGACAGAGGTCATGAAGAGGAACAACATATCCTACATTGTTGACAGGATGCATAATAAGACAATCATAACAACATCTATTATTCAATGCTTCATACGCTGTCTGAGTACATTAATTAGAGCACTTAAAGGCACAAGTTAGAAAAACCAGACGTGAGAACACCATCGTTGTACACAGGATCGTGTGAGAATAACACCAGACGATCATAATCCAGGTTGAACAACATCGAACAACAAAAATAACTTACCAAGAAAGTGAGAATAACACCAGACGTGAGAACACCATAGCTGTACACAGGATCGTGTTCTTCGATCCTAACGAACATCCTTATGCAAAATGTAATAGCAGGACACCCTATCAAAAAAGAAGACAAGTACAGTGATCCTGCATCAGGACCAAGTACCAATCTTCCACCACATAGAAATCTCTGTCATCCAACAAAACGAACTTCATTAGTCCTTTTCCTTTCATAAGCCATGTTTATGTCGAAAAAACATAATTTCAATGCCGGGGTTTTCAAATGTATACTCCCTCCGTCTTTGAATGACTATCCTTTTTAGCTTTGCGCGAATGTTAAGACAGCCTTGAAGGAGCTCAGGTGCGTTTGTATTTATAGAGAAGAGTTGATTTGTGGCAGCCAGACGAGGGAAGTAGTACAAGTACAATCATTCCAGATTTCCAGCACAAGGGAAGCAGTATGGATGCGTTACAAACCCTAGTTGTTCTCTCATTGACGGTTTCAAACAATGACTCGTGTCAGATGAATTTTCAATCATTTTTGTATCAGAACCTTACTAACAAACTAACAGTTGATCAATTTAGCTCTAAAAAAATCAAACCCATCTAGCTGGGTGCTATTATGACATTATCACATTGCCAGTAGAAAAGAACACGACGACAACACTACCAAAAACGCGTGAATTCATGTACATAACAAAGACAGTAACACTACCCAAAACACGTGAATTCATCTACATAACAAAGACAGCAACACCCTTATTGTGTACAATAGAAATGAACAAATAATGATCATAATTTAGACACGAACACGAAATGATATTTCATTGAAACGAGCGAAGCAAAATATATACATGAATATAATCCATAACAAGGATAATTGAAGATAAATGTCGCATAAAAGAGGAACATACGTACATTGTTGCCAGGCCAAACCCTATAGAGCCTCTCTGGTTTAGCAGAGCGTACCGAAACGTGAGAGGCACAACCCCACGTCGAAACTCCATCAGGAGGCATGCTATTGCGCATACTAAGCATCCTTTTCTCGTCGGACATTGCTAATAATAATTATCTTTCAACCATCACCATAGGCATGTAATATGAACTTTCATGGAAATATGTAACAACCGTATGTTTCTGTTCTAGGGATTCATGAAAGACACTCTATAATAACAAAACAACGGGCGATGATCTTGGAAGATTGGCGTTAATTTTCCAACAAATAGCAGGGGAGAAATGCGAGACTAATAATTATTGGTTAATGACCAGCCTCCCCTGCTAATTAAAAAAACTTTGAAATGATTGTGTATGAATAATGTTGTGATTTTCTCTCTTATCCTGATTACACGAACAACAAATCTTGTAAATTTTCGAAGAATTATTATCGCCTGGTCATGTGATGAATGATGATCACCTTGGGTCAAAAGTTTCCTCAAATTTAGGAGGATTATGATTTCCTTGTAATACGAGTACTCAAACATGTCATATTGCCAACTATTTTGGGCAAGTACATGTCCGCTCATTTTATATGGAGATTGGAAAACATGGAAATCCAACATTGGCTAAAACATGCACAGAAAAAACTGGTGAGAAACGGTCTCGTATGTAAAGAAATATACGTAGTATCCTTAGCCGGTATAAATGTTTAATAATGTATAATTATCTTATTCATCTCACAACTTAAAGCCAATGCATGTATCAACTAGCAAATACTCCATAGGTTTATGTAAGATAGGATAGTAAAGACGCATTCAAACAAAACCGTTCTGTTAAATTCACACATGGGCTAAGCCGTGCCCACGAGGAGGAGAGAGTCTAGTTCATAAGTAAGTCCAAACTCCAATGAGGTTCCATCGTGGAGTAAATCCTTATATAGAACTCCCTCCGTCCCTATGAGATGTTTACACTTACTTTATATTTTTCACAAAATAAAAGAAGTGTAAACATTTCAACAAAGGGAGTAGATAATTAATCTTTTCTTTCTTCAATGTGACACATTTATTTGGGTTGTTTGAGTTTAATTCCTCACACGTTCCTTACTCTGTTACTCTCTTCCAATGCGGTTCTACAATTGTGTAAAACGGGTACGACCATTAAAAAGTCCTAATACTAGTGAAAATGTAAATGTAAAAACTTGCAAGCCTGACCCGAACAATATGTTCAGAAGTTTCAAAACTCGAATATGATCCAATCCAATCCAAAGTAACCCGACTTGAAATAACAAGATAGCATCCAAAAAGACAAATATAAATAAAATCCTTTAATATTAAGACCGAGATACACCCAAACAACTTAATAAACCCGAGTTAAAAATGACCTAATCCAGATTCAACCCAAACCCTATCCGAATAACCCGTCTGTGACCTCTTACTCTCTTAGACATGTATGATGTATCTAACCATTTGGGTTAGTATGTGACTATGTGGGTGAGTTCATAAGAACTAAAGAACATCCCTTTTGAAAAAAGCTTATCCAGAAGAACACACCTCTAGGATTGTCTGTGTAGAGGTTGAGAATCAGAGGAAAATGGCGCTCCTTTCTTCATTCCTTACTCTCTCACCAACCCTTCCTTCAACTTCAACCTCCATCCCTTCCTCTTTCCGTATGTTTCTCTCTTTCACCTTTTTCATGCCTTCTTCTTTCTGCTCTATCATTCTTGTTACTCAATTTCACATGTTTTCTTCTAACTTCATGCATTGCTCAAATACCCATTTTATGTATTTACCATTGCGTAGTTCAAGCTTCGTTGCGGCATTTTGTCGAGCAGTTGCTGTGCATTTATGGGTTTAGTTTTTTTTAGTTCAATTTCACTTTCTGTTTTATGTGGTTTTTGTTTCTTAACTTCACTTTTCTAGGGTTGGGGAGTCTTTTTGGTGGGTAATTACGGTTAATTTTTCATGGATTTTTACTCCATTCTTCATTTTATGTTCACTGATCAGCGGGTAAAATTGGTTACTAAAAGATCCCGTTTTACGATAAAATTTGTGTAAACCTGCCTTACAATAAGTACTTGTGCAACTTATTATGATAATCTTACCCAAAAGTTTCCAAATTTCATCTCTTTATTATTAGAATTGTTATCGTTATTCTAATTTTCTATCTCGGCGGTGTAAAAGAAGGAATTTGATTAGTTCCGAGGAGTTTAAAACATTGTACTGCTTCATATTGCTTTGGTTCCCCTTTGTCACTGTGTGTTTAAGATTTCGTGTTATGCTGTGCCTGCGGGCATTGATTTTATCCTATGCTACCTTATTTGGATTCGGATATGCGTGCCGGACATAGGTACATATCTAAGTCTCAGAGACTTGGAGCTGCTAGATTCAAATTTTGAGAAATGGAAACTATGTTCTTAAATGAGGATGTCGGTTTCAGACACATCATCATAACATAATTTTGATTAAATAAGTGTGAAATGTTGAGAGTTTGTAGAATGGAGAGATATTTGACACACAAGGGTTAAAATCACAATATATGCCTTTTCATGTACCTGTCTCGTCTTCTGCTTTGTCATGCAAGTTTCGCTTTGTATATGTTAGGAGAAGTGTGAGATTGGTTGGTCTGATATGGATTAGATGGTTCGTATCCTTCACTGTCCTGTTAGGTACGGGTATGGCCCCAAGAGTGACGGGTCAAACTAACATTTGGTTTATCCACATTAGTGTTTTCCTGGTAGACAGATCATTTTACTATTTTTTTGAAATGCTGTATAGTCATGGACATATTCGGACTCTTTGATCATTATGTTCAATGAGTATAACATTGTTGTTCAAGTGCAATCTCACCATTTTGAGTTGGATTCTCAGCAATCAGATCGCAGAGCCTTACTCTTGGGTTTCCCTCAACATTTGAACAAAGCTTTCATATCCATGCACCACTAGTAGTTCATAAGACCCGAGGTGCTGTCATTGCTAAGGTATCAGCTGATCCCGATGAGCCAGCCACAGCAAGTGGAGATGGTGACTCAACGGACAAGGAAGAGATAATCGGGATCCAGAATATGCCATTGGAGTCAAAGTTGCAGTTGAAGCTTGAACAGAAGATGAAGATGAAAATCGATAAGAAGATCAGGCTTCGTAGGAAGCGTCTTATTCGAAAAAGAATGATGAGGAAGAAAGGTAGATGGCCACCTTCAAAAATGAAGAAGCTCAAGAATGTATGAAATGTAGTTGACGATTCAAAACTGTGGGTATAATTTGTTGTTCGACCAGGTCTTTTGTTCTCCTCTTCTTAAGCGGCTGTTTGACTTGCGGATTTGGAGTTAATTATATATGTGCTAGAAGAATGTGTCTTGTAGATGCAAAACCTGGATTATGTTGATAGAGATGCATATTTTGTTTATTGAAACATGAAATATATTGCTAATGCTTGATGGCTGTGCCCATTGACCTTATCTTTCACCTTAAATTTTGAGGTGTGATGGGCTAGCTTGAGACGAATTGTGTTGTCACAGAGTTTATGGAGGTTAATCGGGTCACGGGTGGAGTGTGTTGATTAACAACAGAATGCCGCAAGACGGGTGATTGGGTGAATGATGCTTATTTGTAGAGCATGGGCATTGTTCTTCTATGTTCCACCTCATTTCCACCCTTTGTCTATCAAGGACTACAGCTCTACACCCATCACCCATGCTACTACGCTAGATTACTTGTCTCCAATCCTCCACCCCGGAGAATGGTTCAATGTTGGATTTTTTTTTTTTTTGTTACAAATGAGCACACGTACTATGTCGCGGGTGAGACTCGAACCTCCAATTTCATCTCTTACCACTTGAGCTAACTCTTGTTCTCTGCGTTTTTTTAATATGCAAATGCATTTATCATTATTCGCATCCAGGACTTTTAGAAAGAGCTCCAAAATAAAACTTAGTTTTGGTGAAACAAAACTCATATTAGACATTATGGCGCACATTGACCGCATTTCCTACTAATCTACTATGCACCTTATTTAATGACAACAATAGTAGCTATGTTATATCATACAACGATCTTACATAATGTCAATTGATAATTTTTACTCAAATTTGTCCTACAGTCATTGGGTAGACTAGCAAAATAAAAATAAATCAAAGAAACCATCATATTGAACTCAAATAGACATTTCTTATATTAAATGAAGTTATCTCTTTACTATAAAAGTTAAACGTAATTTATTTTCGCAGTACATTTTTTACTCATTACAGTACTAGTGGGTGGTTATAGGGGATGGCGATATTCAACGGTATGGTCGCGGGTGGCAGGGGAGGGGCAGTGTCGAAGGATGTCCGGTGGACAATAGTGGGTGGTCAAGGGAGAGGTGGTGGTAGTAGGTTGAAGTTGGTGGCTGGTGGTTGGGGTGTGTTTGAGAATTGGTGTGTGTTTTTTATTTTTTTCTCTTTTCCCCCCAATGTAGTACACGTTCTAATGAAGGAGAAATGAAAGGGGTAGTATGGTCAAAAGTGTACTGTAACGAGTAAAATGTGTACTGCGAAAATCAGCTCGTTTCCCCACCACATTCTTCATACGTATTTAATTACTCTCTTTCATACTTTCTTTAATATCAACCAATCAAAATACATACAATTAAAACCATACATGAAAATGATAATTTGCTAAAATATTACAAATACATTAGGAACATATAAAATTACAAAACTTAAAGAGTCAACATTCCGATTTACAAATTATAATCATAGAAATTACCCCGTACAACATTAAAAATAATATAATACATTTATAAACCAGAAAAATTATTGAAGGATAAAAATAGAAAAATAATATAAAATGATTCTTTTATATATGAATATATTTTTAAATGAAAAAAATCATTTTTATCAAAAAAAAATTTTTATAAAATGATTTTTTTAAATTTAAAAGCAACCCGTGCATTTTGTGCACGGGTGTATAAAACTAGTATATATACATAGCTTGAATGCTTGATAGCTATTCGAACCGTCCAATTGGACGTATAGTGGAAAGAATTATATACATGGCACCCAATAATTAGTTGTTTTTATTTTCGGACTGAACCTAAAGATCCATAAATCCGAGGCCAAAGATCAAGTTATGATTTTGACCAAATTTGCAATGATTGCATCTGATCATTAGAACTTAGATTGAAGACTTGAGGTAAGAATCTGTCTCCGTCATTACAAGATGACTTGCTTCTTGTTGTACCAAATCAAAAGAGGTAAAAGAATATGGCTCCAGTTTGATATTCGAATCTTTTCCGCTCAAATCAAATCGACTTGAAGATGGACTTACCTGCAGCAGCAAAGTTTTCAAATATCAATACAATTGCTAGATTACTTGCTTGTTTGCATACCCGTTGGCCGTTACAACCTGATCCGCCTAAATCTGACCCAAAATGGACCTGTTACCCGATTGCCGGGTCTTACTCTTACATGACATGACAGTAATTATCATTGAATTACCAATTTTAAAGCAAAAAATAGAAACCAGTACAGATGAATTTTGTGAACTAACTTACCCTGCAGACAGTTTACTGTAAACAGAAATTGACATTCATGTCTCTTAATATTTTATGGAACCAGACAGGTCACTATTTATTTTATTCGAAATGGGGTGTACGAACATAACTTCTAAACTGAGAACTGGAGAAGTCATGAGAGAATGATCAAACACGTCAATTCTGAGAATGGTAAATAGAGATTGTTTCATTGATTACCTTCATGGGATTGTCAAGGGAATTTTCATCCATCCCATTTGAAGAGGTTAGAACGGTCCTCTTTAATCCGTCCAATCGTACAGAATTTTTATTCAACCCAAGGGAGAGCTTCAGATCCACATAGTTACTTCCGAAATTCACAATCTGCATCAATCAAAACTCCGGTAAGAAAGTTGAAATGTACAACTTTTTATCGGCACAGCTATTTCAGGAATTCAACCATATGGAGTAATTTAAGAACAATAAAACATCACATGAAAATTATGTTGATAGATATACCTTAATGGTGACATAACTCTTGTTGTCAGTTGCATTTTTCCAACTTATCGCAGAGGCAACTAATGAATTGACAGTTGCTCGAATTGTGGTGTCAAGAAGGGTTGCTCCACTAGATTTTGTGAAAAACTGTTGCATCCAATAGCTTGGAGTACCATACACATGGGAAGCATTGTAAACAATAGCATCGGGATTCCACCTTTGATTACACAAGTTTCAAATGATTGCGCTAAATATCAGTTGAGAGACCAAAAAAGTGAGTTTCCAATAATAAGTTGTTCTATGCGTTCTTAGTTTATGAGTCATCCTAACTTATCAAGATATGAAGCATGTTGGAAAAAAAAACCTACTACAAAGAGGTGAAATTGTTTGACCACCTAAGTCAAATGGAGACAATAAAAATGGGATGCAGAGAGTACTTCAGAAAGGAAAAGGAGAGAGGAATACCGTCTGTCATTAGTATTTACAAAGAGAGGAGCGTAGCTCGCCATCTCAACAACATCACTGCAATATGAAAAAAAAATTGCAATTTGTCAGAATGTCAGAAGTAGAACTTGAGGAAATATGAACACCTTTAAGCATTTAAGCATGTCTGAATTCCTGATAGTTAGAAATGCGAAATAAGGATTTTGTGCATGGGATAAACTAATGCACTGCAAACCTATTCTTCTCTATGCCAATAAGGAAAGCAGCTTCAGCGATAGCAGCTAGAAGACTTCCTGTTCCAGCATCTTTTCCAGTTACAGCGTATTCACTCACAAAAGCCTGTTTGTAACAGCACATAAACGGTAAGAAGAATTGTAATCTGGACAGGTTAAAGACTTGGGTGCGAATCAAAAGCATACCTTTGGGCCACTACGTCGGGTATTGTCAAACTTATGAGTCTTAGAGAACATATCATTGGCAGAAGTATATATCTGGCAGAAAAAACATCATAGAAAAGATGAGACTTTTATCAGGTACTTTTTAGCAAGATATCAAGACATAGGCTGACATTCCATAAACGAGACGATTGTTCTGAAGTTTACATGAAAGTCATAGAGATCAGCTGGATGATCCAAAGGAGTCGATGAAGCATCACAATTTGAGATGGTTTGAATGTCTGGATAGGCTTTCTTCAAAGCATCGTAAAACTTGAGGTAATTTGCTGCCAAGGTATCGAAAGAATTAGTAAATGTGTTATTTCACTCCATTAAGTGTTACAGTGCCGATCTTATATGAAGAGGTCTTGTTAGTAATCTTATGATTATAAACATGCAAACCATACCTCGATAGTATTGTTTCCCACAATCTTCATTCCCAATAGCAATATATTTAAGATCAAAGGGTTCCGGGTGCCCCATTGCAGCTCGAAGAGAGCCCCATTGAGAAGAAGGATCTCCTCTAGCAAATTCAATGCTGTCAAGCATTTCCTGAATTCATGGTACAAGAAATTTAAATGGTGAGACTAGTGCAAAGAATAATTTGTCCCAACATTCAATAATGTCCTGAGAGGAGATGGAATTGAACAGAAGTTTAAAGAACAACCGAGAATAGGTGTCTCTTCAGTGAGACAACTATCTGCATTAGGTTCCGCAGAAATTTTTCTGATGGAAGTGAGTTGTGAAAATGTACACACAGAAACGTGACTGTAATTTGGAATTCAATATACTGTCTTAAAAACAAGCAATGAAGAGAACAACGATGACATACTTGCACGAAAGGTAAAATATCGGCTGTTTCAACTTCATCTTGATGACTGATTCCTATAGTAGCCAAGATATCAGCATGAACATATCCATCAGAGAAGAAAAAAAAGTATAAGAGAAGAAAATCAATGTTAAAATAGTACTCCATACTATTCTTACCGTTATTAATTACCCATATTGGAGCCGCACCCAGGTCTTCAGCCAACTGCAGATCCACGTGAATTAGACATAGTCCTCCTCAACAAAATGTGAATATATTCTCTATGAACTTGTGAACAATAAGAAAAATTCAAACAAAAGAAAACTACAAAAAATTGTTCTCACTTGAAGAAATTCAAAATAACCAATTCCATCGTCAGTCCAGTACATCCAAACATCACCAAAATGTCCAGGTCTATTCTCCCACGGTCCAACTGTTTCTTTCCAGCGAAAAGCATTTCTTAGCCATTCGCCTTCAACAAAACAACCACCTGATGCATTGGACAATACAAAGATACTTGGTGAAACAAATAGGGTAAAGATATAGCATGGATAGTCGGATATAGCTAAAAAGTTGAATAAATTTTTTTTGCTTCTCAAAATATAGCACTCTACAACCGGCAGTCCGGCACCAGTATAAAATGTCACCTGGGAATCTGATGAATCGAGGTTCCAAACCAACAAGCTTTTCAAAGAGGTCCTTACGGAATCCATGCCCCTATATTAAATCGTGAACTTTTAGACAATAGAAATTGAGAACTGTGAGAAGTGAATGTATTCCTTCATATGCCAAGTTCAAATCGCACCTCCTTTTAGAATTTTTTTTTTTCTGAAGAATCCTTTTAGAATGTTTTATAGTGAACTTAATTGCAAGTCATGAAGAAATAATTTGTAAAGTTTTTCAGCGTCTATTAAATATCAATGAGAGAATATATGAGACCAACCAACATACACATCTACCTTATAGGTATCTGTTGGCATTGCTGAAACTTGGTCAAACCACAATACTCCCTTCTTGCTTGTTGTCAGTTGAAGCCTGGCATTTGTATTTGAACTTTTAGCTTCTAACACGACCTCCATCTTTGTCCAATTCTTGACAGTACTTGCATCAGCGCTGGAAATTAAACAGAATATTAAGATCATAATGCTAGCATAAATTACTTCTTACATTTATCTATGCTCAATATTCAAGAAAATCCAGGAATCTTACACCATATTGCTGGTAGAGAGCACTTCCAATCCATTAGCGCTTGTTAATGACACAGTAACATCAATTGAGTCTAGTGACCGAACATAGAATACTACTTTATACATCTTTCCTTTTTCAATGTTCTGCAATTTCATATGAAGTCGACAAAATTTCAGAGATGTTAAAACCAGATGTTATCTACCAAATACCCTATAAAAGGCAGTTAATAAACAAGGTCCTTTATATGCGTTGGATAAATAACACGCAGTTTTACAATACCGCCTTACAGTAGAATTTTCTGCTCAATGAAAGACTAAACTCCTTCACAGTCTTACACTACAGCCTTTTCTGAAAAAGTACAAAACTGAAGAGCCATTAATTCTTACCATCCCCCAGTATCCAGGGTTATAAATTCCAACACCACCACTGGGACAAACATTGGCACCGTCCTTGTCACATAAAACATCCATCCGAAGTGCCACTTTGTTACGTTCAAAACACGAGGAAAGGTCAGTTGAAACAACTACAGTTGTATCATCTCCAATTATTGACCAAGGTTTGATATTTGATGGAGTATGCTGACCACCAGCTTCAAATCCTATAACCACAGTTTTGCTAAGTTAGATACACCAGCTATAATTCCGAAGGAAACCATTGCTTTAATATATAGTAAGTCGAAAATGTGAGCGTACTCAGTTAGAAACAAAATTATCCTACTTAAGTCAAATATAGTTACAATAAAGCTACTAACTTTTCAAAACATTACATGCAACATCAATGCACATACAACATAAGCAAAATGACATAAAAACAATGACTTCAGATGAGAAAAAATAGAAAAAGGAACACTAAAGCTTCTCCATTTTCAGTATTTTCAATTCATCTGTCGGGAATATGCGCTCATTCTTAAACTGATTAAGACTAAAAGTAGAAATATACCTCTGTTGCTAACCAGTTCAGCCCAAAGTCCACCAGATCCCGCATGATTGATCTCCTGCATTTTATATTCATCAAGAAGTAAGAATCTCAATCCATTAAAAATTCCTTAAAAAGCTCAACCGAACCAATACTGTTTAAAAGATAAAAACCTCGAAAAATATTCCAAACAATGTATCAGGAATAGTCCTGACTGCTGCTGACGTGTTGACAAAGAGTACTGCAGTTTGGTTCTGCTTAATTTTTTCAATATCATAAGAATGAGACACAGTCCATGCTCCTAACAAAAGGCATAGCAGGAAACAATATGCAGGCTTCAAAGAAACCATTTTTGCCTCAGAACATTAAACTTCTGCCTGTGTTCAGCAACTGCAAATATAATGAAAAAAATAATTCAGAAGAAATACTGAATAAACGCTCGACAAAGCACCTCCAAAATAAAGCCAATTTTGCGTAAGCTGCAAAATGCTACCAATACCGCAACAACTTTGACGTTTTTACTTATGAAACCCAATGATTAACCCTACAATCAAATGAGAGATACATAGGATATGGCTTGTCTCACATGTAACTCCACAAAACAATACTCCCTCCATCCCCGGTCATTTATTTAACTATTTCATTTTAGGGTGTTTAATTCATTTGTTTACCTTTCTATATTGAGAAGTTTTTCTATGGGTAATTCGATCGTCCAATTGTACTATTGTGTACTTGTCAGCCATTAACTACAACCTCAAATGGTTCCTTCCTCTTTCCTTGTTCTTTGAATCAAAAGCAAAAGTAAGCAAATAAAACGAGATGGAGGGAGTAATATACTAAGTTCCAAATCCCAGGCAAATTGAACAAGAATGAATTTCGGAAGGAACAACAATCATCTGTAAACTACCATCTTCAATAATTACAAAACCATACATAATTCAGCAGTTAATTACAAAACCATACATACAAAACGAAAATGTGACTGATGTCTACAACTTTGGAAATTGTACAAAACCCATGTACCAAATTTGCCCATTAGAGCATCCACATTTTGAAGATCATTTTCTCTTTTCCCTACCCAATTCCCAATTTCTTCATCCTCTTCCTCTCTTTTTCTCCACATCAAACATCCTCCCTTCCTCTCTTTTTTCACCTTTTAAGTAGTCCCCACCACCCATTTTCTCTGGCACTTGGGTCAAGACAAGGACATCCTCCATCTATAGAGGATGCCTTCCTCTTCCTCTTCAAAGAGGATGCAAAGAGGATGTTGCCACATTGAAGAGGACATCCTCTTAGTACTATTCTCATCTAAGTAGGATCAATCTTCTTCAATTTGGATGCTCTAAATGCACACACATTTGAAATATTGTAATTGCTTGAAATAGGAGAGAAACAGAAAACAATCCAAGTGGGGTTTCTCACAGTAGCACAACTATCCCGAGCAATGAAAAAATTAAAATATTCTGATAAAATTTTCGAGTTTACCGAAAAAATTAAAATATTCTGATAAAATTTTCGACTTTACCTCATTTGATTTATAGGTCGTCCCCATAACTACAAATACTGATTCCGCAACTGGTTTATAAGGCATCAACATTAATTGTAGCATCTATAGTCAAAAGAAAAATTCACGCAAACTACACTACACATACAAAAAGTCCACGTATTGAAATCATGTAATCAGAAAAGAAAGTAGAAATAATCCCAGAAATCATTAATGAATTGTACAAAATTAAAATAAAGTAGATAACCAAACAATGTTTTATCAGAGTTTGACTGAAACTCTGAAAGACGGTATCATAATATCCTGCTAATTACATATTAGTCGTACCTGGCAAAATGGGTTATCTTCAAAGTTTAAATGTTACAGTAAAAGTTTGCTTAAATTAAATTAGATTAGATATAAGTAAGGATAAATTAGTTGGGATTTAATTTTACAAAGCACAAGAGAATGATTTATATAGTGAAATGAAGGGTGGAAAATGAAATGACATCAAATGTGGAAAATGGTACTTTGATGGACCCACTTTAACTATGTTGTATTGCGCCCGAATATTGCCCAGATAAGTCTGCCTTTGCTTTCACGACAGAATCCTTGATTACCCTATCATAAACCGGTTATTAGTTTCCCTTAACACGGATATGCATCAAAAGTTAGAACGAGTCAAGTATCATTTTAGATATATGTATAAGACATCTGTTTTTGTTAATTGTTATGACTTTGTCAATTTATGGAGCATATACAAACTTCGAAATAAAGTATTTGCATCCGATTAACTAAATATAATGGCATCACAACACTTGTATTTCACAAATACTCACTAGATGCAGATGTCGTGAGGGGTAATTCTCTCTAAACGGAGATATCTATTGTACACTTTGAATTGATGACACAAAAATACTTGTTGGAGTACTGTTGATTATGATAATTCTAATTTGTACCGTAATAGCAAAACTTTAATTCTAATTGATTCAAAATCAGCACCAACAGAAAACTGATTTAAAATCTGAGTGACTAATCAAAATGATGCTAATCTAGTAGTAGTCAGAGTAATCAATGATATCAATATCAATTAAGTAAACGTACCCCTTTGGGCATTAGATTATGTTATTGGATGGATAAGACACTAATCTTCTCACCAATGTTTAGTGACGTGGATTATATTGTTTGATATCTAAAATAATTGCTGCTTGTCAATCACAACAATTATTTGGGAGACTTATCATAACATTTTTTTTTTTTTTTTTGTTTCAAACTTGTGATACATTTGTGAGCATTTAGAATTTGAGACTAACCGGTAAAGAATTGTTTTAGCTTAGTTAAATGTTTTGTGTTCGAGTCCTGAGAATACAGTAGTGTTATAACTCGTAAGGAAAAAGTTTACTGTTCTAATGATCCTATCCAACTCTTGGATTAAACGGGATGCTCTAGACAAAATAGTTTAGATGTGGCATGCTCCTTTCGTGAAGTGTTGTCAACAATTGTCCCCACCTCTTTAGAGTGTTTTAGTTAGAATAGCATTCTATTCAAGCCTATAACAACTCCTTTAGGAAGATTAAATCATATAATCACACATTTTTGTGGTTGTTAAACTAGGTCTAGTTTGTTACGTATTTTTAGGCACATATATAATGTACAATATTTTCTATGACCGAAACATTAGCCATGTTTTCATAACTCATTTGGAATTTAACTAATTTTGGGTTAAAGTAGTATCCAATCTCCGGACTTATATTGTTTTTCCTTTATTTTGGTTTAAATGAGCGTATTTATGTTGTGGGTGAGAATCGATCCCTTAACTTCATGGTTGGAGACTGGAGTAAGAGAGCTTTTATTACTTGAGCTAACTCTTATTCTCGATCTCCAAGCATATATACAACGAGGTTTCTTTCAGATTTAGTGAGAATTTATAAATCGTCTACCAAATTTGGATAGAATTTAATTAGCCAGGGTCGAACATCTGAACTCAATATTTATAGTAACTTGCATATTCATAATTGTCCATGTACTCCGCATATTATTAGAAGCAAATACAATATTAATGTACTACACTGTCTAGGGGTGTTAATGAGACGAGACAGCTCGCGAGCTACTCGAGATCGGCTCGGTCAAAGCTCAGCTCGTGCGAGCTTGGCTCGGGATCGACTCGAGAGCTTAACGAGTCAAGCCGAGCAAAGGCTGGCTCGACTCGAAAAGCTCGCGAGCAGCTAGAACTTGTATGATTAAATAAGATATTGCTCATATTTTATAAAAATATTTTATCATGAATATATTTTAGTATCACACATATCAAATGTCTCGCTGATTTACCAAATATTTTGACATATAACGTTCGAGCCTTGTTATTGAAAATATCGACAGAAAAAAATTTAAAAAATAAACAATTTTATATAGGTTCGATTTGGGCTCGAGTTAAGCTCGAGCTCGCGTTAAAGCTCGCAAGCTTTATAACGAGCACATTTTTTTCAAACTCGGGTAAGCTCGAGATCGGCTCGAGCTCGAGTTTTGGTTCTTGAGCACAAGCCGAGCAAGGCCAAGCTCGGGCTCGGCTCGACTCGTTAACACCCCTAACATTGTCCACTTTAGCTCTGTTTTGAATAGGTTGTGATTGTTTGCCATGTCGGTACGATTCCATTTAAGAGGCTTCGACCTAACTACCAAGGCAAATGAGATTCGATTACGTTAAAGTATTAGAGAATTGGATTGGATGTATTTTTAGTCCGGGTAGACAAATGGAAAATAAACTGCATAAAACACAATAAATAAAAAGTAAAAAATATATTGCGAAAATAAGTTACGTTGCGAAAATAAAGCACGGTAAAGTATTCTCGGGCCTTACAATTGAAACTCAAGAGACCAATTCGTGTACTCCCCTTGTACATGACAATTCAAAGGAATAATATGAGAAATTATTATTGACTCAACCGACGTAAATTGGTTGTTTTACCTAAAATGTTAAGAAGTGGTAATAAAGCCACAAAGTCATCTTCTAATTGCGTAACTTTACAGTGAATCCAACAAGAAAAATGTAAGCAAGGTTTGAATGAGAAGTGCATTAGGAAGACGTGAAATCTTTGTACTAAAATAATAGACTTAAAAAGGATGGATAACTGGATGTGTCTTGCGTAGTTGCGTTTACTCTAAAATATTTCAACTGTTTCGGGATCTCATCCTGCAACATGACCAATTGTGTGTGTGTGTGCCCTTGTTGGTTCCTGCGTCAGATTCTCTCTTCTAAAATAAACAAAAAGGTCATGACTCATCAATAAGAACAATGCTACGTTTAGCATTTCAATGAAGAATAAGTAAGTTTGTAAATTTATATCACTTACATTTGCAAATAGTAGTGCAACCACTCCCAACGGGTCACGTTTTTGAATGACTTGAGTAATTCATATCTAAGTATTAATTATGCTTTTATGAGCTTGGTCCGTTGTTTCTTGTTTATATTGATTAGGTATTAAGTTCGGGAATCAAAGGAAGATATATATATATATATATATATATATATATATATATATATATATATATATATATATATACACACACGAAGTGGTCTTGAAGTGTTCAAGTGAATACTAAGGACTTTTAAATGTAAAGTGTTAGGACTCTGCTTGGTTGATGATACCAAGTCTTTAATCATTAATTGTATGTCTTCTTAGTTTCTATTTATGGATTTGAAGCCTTCAATCCATATGCCAAGTATGTGTGATGATCAAGAATCAAGATGATCTCGGTTTAGTCTAATGTTGTAAGCTTGATTATGGAACTCGTTTTAATTGCCATAGTATCTGCAAAACCACAGTGTATGCCACTGTGGTTTCTGGTTCAACTTAGAGGAGAATATTTCAAAAAAATATAACAAGGGTTAATCTTGCAAAAGTTTTCTTGTTCTCAAAAAGTGCCTTATTTTCAAATCAAAAAACCTTTTTGTTACTTGTTTGCAAATGGATTTGAAGGATAATCTCATTCAAGATCCTGATACTAAAAATGGGTTACTTACTTTTTCTACTAATGGCAAAATTTATAGTTGCCATAAACTTTATAGAAAACCTTCTTGCTTTGAGAGCCTTACAAACATATTTTCCTTGAGAGGTTTTTTAAAAAGAGAATTTGTCTTTTGTCACTTTGATAATAGAGTAAAGATGTGTATTGGACATAGACCTGTCAAATTCTGACTCGACCCGACCCGGCCCATTTTTTCAGTGTCAAGACCTGAAAATTTCGACCTTGTGACCCGTTTGATCCGAATCCGAAATGACCCGTTATTTTAGGGTCGAGACCTGACCGGAACATGTCAACCTGTTGGGTCAAAGACAAATTAAGAGTTTATTAAAATATCAATATCTATATATTATATTGAAAAAATAGTTAAAAAATTATTATTTTTGTTACTTAAAATTACAAACACTATTAAAATGTCAAATTTATATAACTTTTATAATATTTAATAATAAAATAATATTAAAAATACTTTATTTTAATTATTAAGTCAATATAATTAATGTAAGCATTGAATATGATTAAAATTAATCTTAAATATGTTTTACATTTTAGAAAAATATTTTTGGAATAAAAAATCGTTAAAAATTATTTCTAAACTCATATTTTGACCCTAACCTGACCCGTATGATCTGATCCTTATTCGACCCGACCCGTATGACCCGACCCGACCCGCCCAGCCCGTTTGACAGGTCTAATTGGACACCCTCCTTTACACACATCTTACGCTATAAATAGCCTTCATTTTTCACATTTATTAGTAAGACTAAGAGCATTTATTCAGAAAAATACTTTGCAAATCATTATGCATTCAAAACTTTATTTTTCTTAAGTTTCGGTTTTCAATTAAAAATTTCTCTTTTAAAAGTCTTCACTCAATTTTAAAAGCTAAACTCTCCTTGAATCAGTTCGTAATACTGTGGCTTTCAAACTTGTTCGGTGATCTTGTGTTTAGGCCATATTAACAATCTCCATGATCATTAAAGTGAACATTTGAGATTCTAGACTTTGTAAACCTGTGAGATAGAACTATACTCTTGAAGCCAAGTTGCTTTGAGTTTGAGTGCAACCTAAGTTGGTTGGGGTGTTATTTTAATTGTAAGGGGTTTAGTAGTTTGAGTAAATTTCTAAACAAAGCAATAAAATAACAGTTGAAGGTACACTACGCCAAATAACATCTACAACAACGGGTAAATAAGGTATAATACCGTTGTGAATAAAAACACGGAGCCGTTATTACATTGATCGTTGTTAATTATGACAACGGCTTAGATGAAACACGGAATCGTTGTTAAATTTTTGTTAACGGTTTAAGAAACCGTGGTAAAATAATGTAACAACGGCGATAAACCGTTGTGAACACTAAATCTGGCAACGGTTTGACTTTATCCAAACCGTTGTCAACAGCTTACAACGAAAAAAAAAAACGTGACAGAACGTGATATGGGAAACGGATTTGCTGTGCAATGGTTGTTATAAATATTCATATGACAACGACCGTTTTCCGTTATTGGGTTCCATTGGAGGGAAATTTTAACAACTTTTTTGTTTTATACTAAAACTGTTGTAAATTCTGGCGCCAAATGTTTTTAGCATTGGTGGGAAAAATATGTCAACGGTTTGGTTTTAAAAAGAATCGTTGTTGTATATGTGTCACAATGTTTTTATTTGAACCGTTATCCTAATTTGCATATTTTTTTAAAAAAATTTTTGAATCCCGCAGCTGTTGAATATGCAATTTTTTCAGTAGCATTTCAGCAGCTACACTGCACTGCAAATTTAACCCANAATTTGTGATCGCATTATTGTCGGGGACACTTTCTCCAACAGTTGGGGCTTTCGAACACATACATCATGTTATGAAATCAACCAAAGGTCGGGAGGTGGAAGCTATATGAGAAACTACAACAACAACTATTCTAACCAGAACCGTTTCAATAATAATCAAAGCAATGGGAGTGGCTCGTTTTAGAAGATAATGAATGAAGGAAACCAACAAAATGGTTTAGCATTAGCTAGTCAAGGGGGAGCTAAGAGTAGTGAAAATTTATTCATGAAGGGAAAGGATGCAGCAGAGGAGGATGCACATGTTGTCACGGGTACCTATAAGAGTCGGGGAGGTTACTTTTCTTTCTGACTTAATTTATTTTCCCTTCGGAGGATTCGAGAATATTTTGGAAATGGATTGGCTGGGAAGGTATAGAGCCTTTATTGATTTTCACCAAAAGAAAGTCACCTTAAGGGGACCTAAAGGAGTACGGGTATCTTATAAGGGATTTCCAGTTAAACCAAAGATGAATCTTATCTCGACTATTACCCGAAAATCTTGCTTATGGAAGGGAGGACAGTTGGTATTGTGTCATGTGAGAGACCTTAGGAAGGATTTGTTAAAGGCATGTGACATTGAGGTTGTGAATGACTTCGAAAATGTGTTTCCAGATGATATACACTACGCCAAATAACACAGAATCGTTATTACATCGACCATTGTTAATTAGTTACAACGGCTTAGAAATAACACGGAACCGTTGTTAAAACACTGTTAACGGTTTACAAAACCGTGGTAAAATATTGTAACAACGACGAGAAACCGTTGTGAAAACTAAATCTGGCAACGGTTTGACTTTATACAAACCGTTGTTAATTGTTAACAACGAAAAAAAAGATGTGACAAAATGTGAAACGGGCAACGGTTTTTCTGTAAAACAACCATTATAAAGATTTATATTGATAACGAGCTTTTTCCGTTGTTGTTTTCCATTGCAGGGAAATTATAACAACGGTTTTGTTTGATACGAAAATCGTTGTAAATGTTGGCACCAAATATTTTTCAGCAATGGTGGGAAAAATATGTTAACGGTTTGGTTTTAAAAAGAACTATTGTTGTATATGTGACAACGGGTTTGTTTGAACCGTTTTCCTTTATATCCAAATTTTTTTTAAAAAAAAAAATTTGAATCCTATGCAATTTTTTCACCCAGCCATAATCAATTCATCCCAGTCCAAATCAAAACTATACACTGAATGATCAGTAAATTCAACCCAGCCAGCATAAAAATAATACACAGAATGATCAATAAATTCAACCCAGCCAGCATCAAAATAATATAAATACACAAAATGATCTATACACGTAAGGATCGATCTAGAGTTGACGGCCAGCAGCATTCTAAGTTGAAATAATAAATTTGGCTCATTCATCTCTAACATCATTGATGTCTTCTACTGTGTACGTACTTTGCACTACTACTGTTGATGAGTTGGGTAATAGTGGAAACTACAAACCAAAATATAGGGAATAAATGGAAAATATAAACAATAAAACCCCCAAGTTACGAAATGCTGTAATATTTATTAAAACACACTTACCCGAGGAGGAATTGTGAAATAGCGTTCTTTGACAGTTTCCCACATGGACCGACAAACGTAATAGCCACATTATCTATCGTCTGGCTGCAGAGGAGCCTATATTATATAAATGACACACAAATAAGCTAAATTAGATCCACCTCTCTCATAAACATAAATTGAATGATACGAGTATTCATTTAGAAGATACGTACCTGTACAGTTTTAATGGTTGGCTCAGAGTAGGCCTCATGTCTCTCAAGTTCGTTTAACATTATTTTTTGTTTATAAACCCTAGTTCATTCACGAAATTTTTAACTACCATATGGGTCAGTAATATTGATGTGACGGATAATAGAATTCAAAGGTCATACAATAACAAATGAGATTATATATTAAAGGTTGTAAACATACTCTTTTATCATATGTACAAATTTATCATCCGGGTTGCGACGGCAAGAGTCAATCCAGTAGACTGTACTTGATCTCGCATTGATTGCCACTAGCACCCAATGATTCCTATGGGATATAAATTTCGAAAAATAAGCTGTTAGTTCGTATAAATTTAAGCATGTTAATAAATTAATGGAATCTCGGTTCATTATAATAAAGTACTATACATACGTGTTAACACCAGGAACATTGTAAGAGGCAAGCCACAGTTTTGCCGTCGTCAACAACCGTTGAGCGATATACTGGATTTGTTCTTGGARTGGCACTAATGGCTCCTTCAGAGAGAACCTGGAAGGACACAAGAATCCGTAGTCGAATTCTCCATACTCAGCCTTGTTTGTTTGGATGTGAGTATACATGTACCTATTACGTCACACGGTACGGATATTATTATCATTGATGGCTTAGATAAACTTCGTTAACAATAAAACTGACTATTTTTATTAATAAACTTACTTTATCAAACGTACAGGTGAGTCACATCTAACTGGTCGACGTCGATGAGTTCAAACAAATTCTTCACCTCAGCTACAACCATAGCACCCACGCCCAAAATTACCGCCTCCGGCTCAACCATGCCTAACTCCCCGCTTTCTGCAAGCCTTAGACCATGCTCATGCAATCTTTGCAGGACAACGCTAGTAATTTTCTTTCTGTACTCCACACCATCATATTTCTGATATTGATAAAGACTAGGCTTGGGTGGAACAAAATCAGGTGGCTTATAATGAATGTCGCCGGCTGATGCTACTTGGGGCTAGAAGTTAAAAAAATAATTACACGAGACGTCATATAAAATTTGAGGAAAAAAAATATAAGCCGATTACTCCAACTTAGTAATACCTCTTTATCTACGGTTNACGGTACGGATGTTATTATCATTGATGGCTTAAATAAACTTCGTTATCCATAAAACCAACTGACTATTTTTATTAATAAACTTACTTTATCCAAATGTACAGGTGAGTCACATCTAACTGGTCGACGTCGATGAGTTCAAATAGATTCTTCGCCTTAATTACAGCCATAGCATCCACACACAAAATGTCCGGCTCCAGCTCAACCATGCCTAACTCCCCGCTTTCTGCAAGCCTTACACCATGCTCATGCAATCTTTTCAGCACACCGTTAGTAATTTTCTTTCTATACTCCATACCATCATATTTCTGATATTTAGAAAGAGTAGGCTTAGGTGCAACAAAATCAAGAGGATTATAATGAATGTCGTCGGCTGATGCTATTTGGGGCTACAAGTTAAAATAAAAAAAAAAAGAAAATTGCACGAGACGTCATATATAATTTGAGAAAAAAAATATAAGCCGATTATTCCAAATTAATAATACCTCTTTATCTAAGGTTGAAGACATGATCATATCAATGCCTTTGGGTGCTGTCGTAGTGGTCTTACCCTTCAAATGTAACAATTAAAGTACTTATTATTGGTTAATATTCGCAACCTAATAAGTTTAAAGGCGTTCATTATAACAAATTTGTCAGCTTTAGCATATTTACCTCATTAGTGACAACTGCAACTAATGCGGTTGGCCATTGCACAAAACTATTTACAGCGTCTCCCAAGGTAAGAACCTTATTACCTTCAAATGGAATTTTGACTATAGCAAATTTTGTTGGCTGATATAACTGTTTCACTTCCACTTTTCTAAAACCGGCCTTGAGGGCTACACCATGAACCTGAACCGCTTCCGGCTGGTCATAAATGTACACGTATCCTTTTGCAACAAGAACTTTGCCTTTATTTCCTGTGGTCGGCTCTGTAATTGGGATGATAATATGACAATGGTGTCTCAAAAAGGCCTATTTCACATATTTAATTAATTAGAACTTGAATATATACATGCACTACCTTAAAACAAATTTAATTAGTAAAGAAAGTGTATGATTTGAATAATTATAAACTAGGAGCTAACTGATGGTGATTGCGAAAAGCCGGAATTGTTTTTGCCGGTGTTCTGAATAATATGATATCATCATCTATTTCCTCCCCGGCTTCCTCCTTACCACCACCTCAACTACCTGATCTTTATCCTTCTCCTTTCCCATGTCCTTCACGGCTTCCTTCTCAGGTCCCGCCTCCTTCTCCTTTGCCATGTCCTTCATGGCTTCCTTTTTCAGGTCATGCCTCCTCCTTTCCCGTGTCCTTCTCGACTTCCTTCTGCTTTGCTGTGTCTTCTCGACTTCCTTATTCTTTTCCGCGTCCTTCTCGGCTTCCTTCAAGACATATAATACTTATGTATATAACACGTACTGATTTTCCGAATCATATAATACATTGTACATAAGAGCTATATATTATTACCTCATCATCAGTTTCCACGTCATCGTTTACCTCCTCCTCTGCTTTCTTTAGGACTTCCCGAACCATNGACGGATAATAGAATTCAAAGGTCATACAATAACAAATGAGATTATATATTAAAGGTTGTAAACATACTCTTTTATCATATGTACAAATTTATCACTTACCCGGGTTGAGCCCGCAAGAGTCTCCAGTAGACTATACTTGATCTCGCATTGATTGCCACTAGCACCCAATGATTCCTGTGGAATATAAATTTCGAAAATTGAGTTGTTAGTTCATATACATTTAAGCATGTTAATAAATTAATTAAATCATGGTTCATTATAATAAAGTACTATACATACGTGTGAACACCAGGAACATTGTAAGGGACAAGCCACTATTTTGCCGTTGTCAACAACCGTTGAGCGATATACTCGATTTGTTCTCGAGGTGGCGGTAATGCCCCTTCAGAAAAAACCTGGAAGGACACAAGAATCCGTAGACACATTCTCCATATTTATCCTTGTTTGTTTGGATATGAGTATACATGTACCTATTACGTCACACGGTACGGATGTTATTATCATTGATGGCTTAAATAAACTTCGTTATCCATAAAACCAACTGACTATTTTTATTAATAAACTTACTTTAT
>VHZZ01004035.1:38972-54430 GCA_009801015.1 Silene noctiflora
ATGATGTGGACGCTCTAATATCGCTCGAAAAAAGTCTCTTTTAATAATATATATAGATTGCCCTTGAGTTATTAAAAGTCCTTTGTACACTACTTCCTTGTTTTTTCCCATTTTTGAAATCCGATTTCAAAATTTAAAAATCCCACTTCAAAAATTAATATAATCAAAACCGGTTCAAAAAATCAAAATCTCACATACCACTTTTCATTCTTTACGTATTTTAGTAACGTTGATTCTCGTATATTATTAAACGATAACTAATAACCAATAACGATTAAATTAAAAACAAAAATGACAATTGGAAACGAAAAAAAATTCAAACGGTCATAACTTTGTGCCCGGTTGTCCGTTTTTGACGATTTTTTTTCTTCAAATCGTTTAACTTTATGAGACGAACACAATGGTAAAAAAAATAAAAATTGAAAAGTAGGCCCATTCGTGTGAAAAACACAAACTGGCCTAAGCCCGTTCCTGTAAATCACACGAATAGGCCTAGGTCAATTCATGTGGATTACACGAATTGGCCTGGGCTGGTTCGTGTAAACCACATGACTCGGCCTAGATCAATTCGCGTGTTTTACATGAATGAACCATTTCATTTTTTTTCCAATGTCAAAATAAGCGATTTGAAAAAAACTTCGTCGAAAATGGACATTGAGCTCAAAATTATGTCCGCTTAAAGTTTTTCGTTCTTAATAGCCAATTTTTATCCCAATTTAAATCATTATTATTTGTCGTTTATGTTATCAATGATAACATAGATAAAAAGTTCATTAATTCTTAAGTTCAATATTATTTTTATGTTAATTCATCGGTACTTAATACGATAATTCATATCTAATTTAAGTTACCGTCACTTATTTTTCGATTAATCGATACAAAATAATGTTAGAAATATATTGTAGAGAGAAAATGGCAAAGTTGGAAAGTTAAAATAAAAAATAAGGGTGAAATGAGTAATATAGGTGCGGAATTAACTATTTAAAAACTCATATCCATATCCACAATTGGAAAACCCGAACCAAATCCAAACCCCATTAATTCATGCCCGAACCCGATCCCGATCCAATTGCAAAACCTATACGGGCTTTTCATTGGATGGCAATGCGGAATATAGCAATTTTGGACTTTTGGTACCTAATTGCAAACCCTATAGTGCATTTTCATTCAGCTTTGAGAGATTAATAATAATGATTATAATCCTAACTACAGCAGCCAGTCGGACATTAGCTTAAGTCGAATAGCGTGTGTGATTCAAGGATCAAGAACCTAGATTACTAGATACAACAAAGCTTCTTCCTTTTCTATCCTTATTCCTGGTTTTGTTGAAAAGAAGAGTTTTCAGAAGTCCATTTAGTACCATCAAAAGAATCAGCTGAAGAAACCTCATCAACAGGAACGCCTTCTTTTGAACAACCAAGATTATCCCATCCCTGTGTATCAGATATTCACACACAATTATTCAATCAATCTCATTCTTTCTCAAACTCCATTCATTCATTCTCTCAAATCCCTCTCCCTAAATCTTCAATCTTTCTCACCAATTCAACAACCAAGATTTTAGTTGGTATGTTTTTTTTTTTAATAGTCACATGATTCTAATTTGTTAAATTTTACAGATTTGTAAATTTGTAATCATGTGTTAATTATTATTTTGGCAATTCTCTAAATTAAATTCCGACTAATTCTGATAATATGTAAATATCAAGTATAATTGTTTTATAATTACATTTTTTTTCCGTAATTTGAATTGTTTTTATTGTAATCGCATTAATAATTGATGTTGTATTATAATTGAACAATTTTGACTGATTAACATTGAAGTGATCTAATTAAATTGATAGTATGAACGTGCTTCATGAAATCTAGCAAGTGGAAAAGACCTCTGAATTGTTACTTTCAATCATAGAGCGGGTGGTTGTTCCTTTAATAAAAAAGATTCAGTCATGATCTGATGATCATCTCCGTCCCGGTCATTTGTTTACTTTTTCCATTGTCAATGGTTTACCTTTCTATGTTGGAAATGCATTTGATTGACAATTTGATCTGCACACTCAATTTGGTCGGCTTGTTATCTAGTAATTGCTGCCTCCCCTTTCCCTGGCTTTATGCCAAAACAAAAGGTAAATAAATGATAGGACGGAGGGAGTATACTTCTTTTAAAAAACGCAGAACTGGTTTTTGCAAATTTCTATATGCGACCAAAAACAAAATGAAAAAATAGCAGAACCGGTTTCAGTTAACCGACGATCTAAACCAGTTCAACAGTTTCACCGAACCGGTCAAAACCAGATTTATGGTCATGTTAGTAATGTGTGAGATTGTTTGTTGGTAAATTGATGATGAAAACAAAAGTTAGCATTTTTCTGGAGATCGGAAGTCGCAAAGAAACACTTCAACATCTTCTCCATTGTGATGAACTTTTGAATGATTGTTATTATGTATTGATGACATTGGAATTTTATGCATAAATGTTGTCCGTAATTTTTTTTGTTTTTTCTTTGCCCTCCCCCTCCTCAATTTCTGCCGCCGCCCTTGTCTTTGAGCTGTGGTTTTGATGGATAAATTTAGGGTGTTTATTTTTGAAATTACAATTTTTACTCAATACAGTACAACTTTCCCATATTACCTCTCCCATTTCCCCTTCTCTCAATCTCTCACATCTTTTTCTCTCCTTGTAGTCTTGTACTACCGCGCACCAGAGAATACAAATAAAAAAAGTTACAGTACAATTATAACATCCCCCAACACCACCAGTGGTAGCCACCTACAACCACAACGCCCACCCACTTGTCGGCCACCATCTCGTCGACGGTCGACAAATTTCCGGCAGACCCTCGCCGACAGCCACTTATTTCACTCATCGCAGATTGCATTAGCCATCCTTAAAATCACACCCAACAACTCCTCTGCCATTATCACCACTACACGCCCCTCCCATCATCCCACCCTCTCGTCCGCGCTAACCACCACGCACGTATTCCAACCATGCCTAAACCGCCCTAACCACCACACCACACCTTAAACAAACAAAACCCTGAATAAAACAAACGTAAAACAAAAAAAATGGAATACAATACTAATTCCACATAAAATTTCTAATTAACGAACCAAAAACATTTTATATTTTCGAATTATATTGTATAACAGAAGATATTTGATCGATTTAGGAGGTTTTATGGTTGAAATTTGAGGGAATTTTTAATTGGGTGTTTGTAGTACAAGGGTATGCAAATGGAAACTAATGTTAAAAATGTACTGAATTGAGTAAAATATGTACTGCGAAAATAAATTACGTAATTTATCCTGTATCCCTTTTTTAGAACAATATATACCATCATTTGTGACTAGTTCAAAGCAAACTTACTCCTATGTCTGAAGGACTTGATTTGTTTCATCCAATTTCTCTACCACGATCTGTCTAAGTTTAGTATTGTAGCATATCAAGCTCTAATTAGTGCCCCTTTCACCGTCACCGTCATTAACTCATTAAGTACTGGCCGAAAAGTGTATTTGGGTCTCTTACAAACTAATGTTTCTTTTGATGGTGAGACTATAGTCTATAGATGTTCTATTACTTAAGCTTTACTTAAAAATACTCCATTAAATATGAAGTTTCCCTGCTTTGGTCAACTCTGTCTTTTTTTTTTGTTTTGTTTCATGAGCTAATTGTTTTCAGTTTTTTTGATTGCTTTTTTTTTTCAGGAGTCTATTAAAATGTGCTTGAAGTAATGCTCTAGCGTTGCACTGAAACAATCTTGTTTATTGATATGATGATGAATGAAGGAAGCAATGGAATGCATCTGATTTCATGATTTTATATTTTGGTAATCTCGACAGATCTTGGAAACCTAAATGATACCTTCAGCTGATTCTTCGATGAGTCACCTTGATGAAGAAGGATGTCTACAAAATGAGCTTTGGCCTCTTTATGATATTGATTCAAATAAGTCGAGGTTCCCTTGCTGTTTAGTTTGGACACCACTTCCTGTTGTTTCTTGGTTGACACCTTTTATTGGGCATATTGGCATTTGTCGGGAGGATGGTTCTGTTTTAGACTTTTCTGGATCTAATCTTGTAAATGTTGACAATTTCGCATTTGGACGGGTGGCGAGATACTTTCAACTTGACAGAAGACAGGTAAATTCTCTTAGTAACACTTATTTCTGTTTGTTCCTTTAACGTATACCTTCTGATGGAAGGCTTCTATTTCTTCTGCTTGCTTAAAAATTTTAGCACAATAATTCCATACAATAGTGTTATCTGATGAGGAGAGCTCATGGCCATGTCACTTGAGAATTTCTCAAATGGGTTATACAGTTGTGTGTCTTCTGCTGGTGAATCCTGAAAAAATAGATAATGACTTATGTTACTTTAAATGCTTTATTGATGTGAAGTGCTCCGTAATATGTATCTATGAATGTAGTTTCTAGAAAGGATTATGAAGTTATGATAGATTTTATATTTGGAATATGTAATGCTAAAATTGTTTTTTTTTTTTTAAATATCGAGACTAGTGAGTAGGACATAGGGGTGATAACGAGCCGAGCCTCAGGTTGGCCTTGCTCGGCTTGTGCTCATGAAACAAAACTTAGAGCTCGAGCTGATCTCGATCTTACCCGAGCTTGAAAAAAATTGAGCTCATTACTATGCTCGCGAGCTTTAACCCTAGTAGGACAGTAAATTACTGTTCAGATTTGCTCATAAATGTCTCTTGAGATTCGGTTGGTGTATTAACTCTAAAGGCAACTGTCTAGAGGAACATAGTGTAGTCTGTTTGTCCCTTACATAGAAAGATTGTCGAAGGCATATTATTGTTAGTATCGTAGAATCAGCTTATTTCCAGCTTTCAAATGGAGCCAAAGAGTCATTACTCTTTGGTTCTGGATCATGTTGAAATAAATCAAAATGGCTCTCACAAAAGTATTAGTCCTCGATGCAATTTTCAGCTTAGGTCATTTGAAAACAATCTCTTTGTGTTAGTTACAGGGATAAGGTTGCGTACATCCGAGCCCCCCGTAGGCCCTTACCCAGCAATTTGTTGTTGAGGCATTGGGATAATGTTGTTGATGTTGTACCATAATTTATATAATTGTTATAGGTTTCATTCACTGGTTTTACAGTATCTTATCTGAGGTTAAAATATTTTCACAAGTGACTGACTTAATTTCTTGTAGTGCTGCTTTCCTCTACATTTATCGGCGCACACATGCAAACAGCGGTACAAGCATCATGAATATGGGACGACAATATCTTGGGACGATGCTTTGCGCACGAGTATGCATCACTATGAGAGTAAATCGTACAACCTCTTTACGTGCAATTGTAACTCTTTTGTGGCTAATTGTCTTAACCGGCTATGTTATGGCGGGTCGATGGGCTGGAACATGATCAATGTAGCTGCTCTTATTCTATGCAAGGGGAAATGGGTTGACGGTGTGTCTATCTTAAGATCTTTCATGCCTTTTCTCCTTGTTCTTTGCTTGGGTGTTTACATGGTTGGTTGGCCTTTTCTAGTTGCATGGCTTTCTTTCTCCTCACTCCTGCTCGCTTGGTTTATTGTAGGAACATATTTTGTAAAGGATATGCTAGACTGTTAGAACATTCAGTTTTAAGTCGAACTTTGTGGGGGCATTAGCTTGTCGATAATGGTGGATTTACTGACTGATAAATGTACAGGGATTTCTCTAGGATGTTTTCGATGGGAATGTTGTGGAATTAAATTTGTATTAGTAACATTTTAATTTTAATTACTTGTATCGTTTATTTGTAATGCTTATGTTTTTCGATTAGTTGTTTTATTAAGGGCATCTCATAGTTTTGCTAGGTTCTAGGTTCTAGGTTCTGCTTAGTGCTAACTAGACATTCTCGTTCCTACTTGTAAACTTGGTGCAGTTGACGTGTTGAAAACTGCTAAATATATTAGTGCAATTGTTCATTCTACAAAACCTTCAAGGCAACCAAGACTCGCCTAGAAATAGGCTACTGGTGTGAGTAAAGCTAAACCAACATAGTATAAATTGGCTAAGTTACATAGTTTATTTTATTTTTTTCGGTTGAACTCTCCCTCCATTTTGTCTACATAGTTTTACCTTTCAAAGTATAAATTGACTAAGTTACAAACGGAATATCAAAAATAGACGAAATAAGTCACTTATGGCTCTGTTCTTTTGGACTGAAACTGTCTGAACTGAACTAAACAAAACTTATTGGAGCTGAACTTAACCGAACTTTAGTAAGAGTTAATTTGTGAAGAGAAGAGCTGAAATGAAGCTGTACTGAACTGAACAGAATAGAGCTGAACTAAACTGAAATGAGCTGAAATTAAGTCCAAAAGACCAGGGTCTAAGTTGGAGTTTCGAAGTAATTTTTGGTTAAAATGCAACTTAGGCCATGTTCTATTGGACTTAATTTCAGCTCATTTCAGTTCAGTTCAGCTCTATTCAGCTTTTCTCTTCACAAATTCTCTTTATTTGAGTTCAGTTGAGATCAATTCAGTTCAGTTCAACTCCATTAAGCCCAGTTCAATTCAAACGGTTTCAGTTCAAGAGAACAAAGCCTTAAAGGGATAATTTTAGGAAGAATTTCTAAAGAGAATAATTCTAGAAAACTAGATTTTAAAAGATGGTAATTTTTAAGTTACTCGGTATTAAAAGAGTGTAATATTGAATCCAAGTCCTCTCTCTAAAAGAACTTCAAATATCTCGGTATTAACCCAAAATTAAAAAGTAAATACAAAGCATAAAAATGAACAACTCGAGGCCACGTCGAAAGAACAGAATTATTGAGCAGTAAATTGATAAGAAGAGAAACAAGCATAAAAAATCTTAACCCGCGAAACTTCACCATTATTGAATGCTTCAAAATCTTGACATTCAACGTATATTTTCTAAAATGCTTTGAAATTTATGTTAATTGCTAAATTTAATTCTATTCAATTCCTTGAAGAATCTTATAGCAGCTCAATTGATGGGTTTGATTGGGTTTGCTGAAATTAGAGAGTTGCATAGAACGTGTTTGATGAATTGCTCATACCAAAGTTTCAATCTTTCGCTGCGTTACTATAGTTCTAGAGCCCTTAGGGTATTTAAAACAGAAATGATGCATAGTTTTAATCGCGGTATTAGTGAAAAAGATGTGGCTATGGCCATCAAAGATTATCGGGGTGATCCGAAAGTGGGTGTGGCCTTCCACAGCATTGCTGTGGTATCCGGGTTCATTCGATATCCGTTAGTCGTGGGTTCGTTGATGAGTAAGTATTGTAAAGCTGGGAATTTTGATCATGCTTTTAAATTGTTTCGCAGCTTGGATGAGCCTGATATTGTCTTTTACAACACTATGTTATCGGGTTTTCGGAATAGAGATATTGCATTGTGTTTTGCAGCAAATATGAATGCTAATGGTGTTATTTTCAGCCCTGTTACGTATACTACAGCTTTGTCGTTTTGTGTGGATGAACAGGGGTTTCTATTTGGGTTTCAATTGCATTCTAACATACTAAAGTCGGGGTTGGGTTCTGAGGTTTTCATAAATAATTCACTCATTACATTATACTCTAGATGGGGTCGTATTTTCGATGCTGAAAAAGTGTTTTATGAGATGCCCACCAAGGATCATGTATCTTGGAATGCAATGTTGTGTGGGTATAGCCAAGAGAGAAGTTGCGGAATTGAAATGATTCGGACATTTTGCAATATGGCGAAACAAGGAGTGAGGATTGATAATGTTTCTTTAACTGCTGGAATTTCGGCTTGTGTACATGAAAAATATTTAGAGGCTGGGAAATTGCTGCACGGCCTGAGTATAAAGATTGGTTATGGAAGATATTCTTCGGTTTGTAACCTTTTGATGTCAGCATATGCAAAGTGTGAGGTAAATGGAGATGTAAAACTTGTATTCCAGGACATGGCTAAGAGAAATGTCGTTTCTTGGACGACTATGATTTCAGTATTTCCGGATGAAGCACTTAGCCTCTTCCATGGGATGCGAGCGGATGGGGTCTACCCTAATGAGGTGACCTTCATTGGTTTACTCCCTGCAATTACACAAAGGAATATGGTCAATGAAGGTCAAATGATTCATGGGTTTTGTGTGCGTAGTAGTTTTGTTTCGGACTTGCGTGTTTCAAATAGTCTTATTTCAATGTATGCAAAGTTTGAATCAATGGGAGATGCATTGAAGGTTTTTGAAGAGCTCCATTATAGGGATGTTATATCTTGGAATACTTTGATATCTGGGTATGATCAAAATGGATTGTACGAAGAAGCTTTTGAAGCATTCCGATCTGCTATATCAGACACTTGTCCTGATCAATACACATTTGGGAGCGTATTAAAAGCAATTGGATCTGCTGAAGCCATTTCACTGAGATATGGACAAAGATGTCACTCTCACCTGATCAAATCCGGACTAAATTCCAATCCAATTGTCTCAGCTGCCCTCCTTGACTTGTACGCAAAACGAGGAAGGCTCTCCGAGTCCAAGAAGATATTCAAGGAAAGTGTTTAAACTTTAAAATGATAGAATTTATGATGAAGGGAAGAATTGCATGAGTTTAATCACAATGTAGGTATTTATACAAGAGTTACAAGATCTAAACGGGTAGGGTCGTGCAGGGCGTCTGAAACAGGCAGAAGTGTTTGTTCTTCCCGGGAAGCCGTCATTCTTGGCATTGCAGAGTTTGTTAGGAGCATGCAGGATACACGGGGATATGGAGTTGGGTGGGAATATGGCTAATGCATAAATCGAATTGCAGACTGAGGAATCAGGCTCTTATGTTCTGATGTCGAATCTATATGCTGAGAAAGGGGGACTGGGACAAAATAGAAACAATGAGGAGGCTCAGAAAGGAAGTTGGATTGAGCTGGGTTGGCGTGGGTAGTAATGATGGTTCCATGATTATGCATGGGTTCTCTTCAAAACACACGTCCCACCCCAGGTTTGTGGAGATCTACCATTTGGCTAGATGCATAGTACTGGAGTTGAAATTCCTAGAGAGGGAGGGACCTAATATGACCTTGGTGGACATCTGTTGAGGTGGTCATAAATTAAAGGATGTAGGGGTTAACTGGATCACCAGAACTCGACTTCAACGACAATTTAGCATATGAACTTACGAGGGTTTGGGGGCTCTAGGGGATGCCATTACGCAACAATATGTGGTTCCCCAGCACATAGTAAGGTACTATTCAGTCCCAGTTCAAGTTCATTGGTGTAACATATTTGGCACCTGAAGTGTAGATTTATACTGACATCCAGATCTTGACAAAAAGTCTAGGTATTGGGTCCATTTTGTAGGGATTTGGCAATTCATGTGAATTATTCACCATTTTGACAAAAAAATGTTAACCAAACAAGCCGTATTTTTGCAGTTCGGATTTTCCATATTCCATGATTTTTTAGTGGCAGCCAAACAATACCCCTTAAAATTGCTTAAATTTTACTCAATAGTAGCAGGTCTGAAAATACAGTAATATATAAATTAATACTCCATCTTATTGATGATAAGATGGACTTTTTTCAATTCTCATTATGCCTTATCACTCTCCCTCTCGATTTCACTATTCTACGATTTTAAATTGTGGATTTTTCCTAACTGTTTGTTGGTTTTGAGAAAAAGGGTAGGGTGGGGGTGGGGGCAGCTTAAGGAAAGGTTAATTGGAAGAGAGATTCATTTTCCTTTGATGGAGGAAATATGGCCTGAGAGTGTTTCTTGCGGCGACAGTGGAGGCGGAGGTGGTGGCAGACTGGCAGGGGATGAATTTGAAGTAGAGAACAGGTTTGTGTGTCATCCACATGTTGAATGCTCAACATGTCGAAGGTATTCTATGTTCAATCAGTTCAATATATCATCTTTGGTTTAGCCAGTTGCTACTTCAGAAATAAAAACTGTACTGTCCGATCTTTGGTTTAGCCTTGTGTCTTCTTTCATATTAGGTGTCTTTTTACATTAACAAATAGAAGTACCAAACTGAGAGAATATTTTAGTGATTTATTTTGTAGTTTCTCCAAAGCTGTACTTAGTATGAGATGATTCCCATTAAGAATTAGGAATGAGATCAAGGATTAATCAACGACCAACAAAAATGGAGATTTTTTTTTTTTTTTTTTTTCCGGTCGGTTTGCTCAGTTTGTAAGTAAACTGTTTTTCTACGTTTAACCATGGATAGGTACAAGAAGCTTCTAGAGTTGGTCGATCTTAAGGACTATTACTTCAGCCACTCATCTGATTATGCAAAACCTGGAGGCTAACTTGAGCCATAGGCAAACAGAACAGTACACTGCCGGAACAAAGTTTGTATGGAACGAAAACTGAATTCGTAAGCTTCATGATAATCTCAAGAACTGTCCCTGGACAGTTGCATTACTACATAGATTCTCCAAGCAGGTATTTGTAATACCTGCTCAAATAGTTGTCAACATCTTCCTTCTGTCTTCTTTCATATGATGCTGATAGCCAACACATAAATAACTAAATTTCGGAATGTTAAATGTGTATTCAGTGTGCCTCGACAAATTGTATAAGGGAAAAATGTAAATGGCTAATGCTTCAAGAGACTCCAGAAGTCACAGGAATGTCGTTTCTCAAGACGATCATTTTTTTTTGGTGAACTCCCTGGATTTGAGCACGATAGGTTGAAAATGACTCAACTAGAGAATGTAAGTCTGTAGACGGATTTTGAATGATAGTTCGATGCAAAGACTTGATAAAAGTGACTTCTATGATCTAACCCAGTTGAAAATGACAACTGGTGACCCACAAAATGACTCCAAATAATCAATTATTTTTACTTTTTTATTTTTTTGACAACTGGAGAAGTATAATCCTTATCCGGATTTAACTCATTTGATCAAATGCACTTATTTTGGCAAAACCGTAAACTAAAGCAAAATTGCAACTACATGAGTAACAAAAGTGCGTTGGTGGCGTACGGGCGGCTGACCACGATCCTCAACATCAACATTCTCTAATTAACATAGAGCTTTTGAAAATCGAGTGTCCTGAGCGGCTGAGCCGTCGAGAGTGAGCAAAGTACACTTACACTATTAAGACGTAAAAATGAAAGGCGTAATGCAAACAAGGAAAGTTTGCTCCGGTGGAGAGAAAACTCCTACACCTTGAAAACAATCCCCGCGGACAAGAAACTCGTAGCAAAGAAAAGCGAGTAAGTAAATACTTCCTCTCATCCAAACTAAAGGTAACAGTTGCTTACTTGTTTTATCACATTTGTCGACACACGTTTTGCAACGTGAATATTTTTAGTTACACATTATTAAAAATTATAAAAATTTGATATTCTTATAGCATTCATGAATAAATCAAACAAGATCTCACATGACTATATATTATCTTATAGATTAAGAATAATATCAAAGATTCCCCACAACCATGAATAGTGCCAAAACGCAAGTGTTACTTTTGGTTTGAATGGGAGGAAGTTAGAAGCAATTGAGAAATTACCCTCGACAACCCCTAACCAATACCCTCTCAGAAGGCAAATAGAGATGGCCACAACAAAAACTGAATGCAAAGTAACCCCATTATCTATGTTCAAAAATCAAAATGAGCAACTCTCAAGCTCTCTTACAAAAAGTATTGATCTCACACTCTAACGATTATAGATATACAACTGGTTGTAGAACGATTTATTTATTTTTATTTTTTATTTTTGTTTACAGTAAGAGAAAATAGGTCATTTAAATGCTGATTTAGCAATAGAATGAGCAATCCTATTAAGAAACCTAGGATAATGACTTAAAGAAAACAATGAAAAAACATAAGTAGACTAGTAATGGATAGTAAAGTTGCTTTAGCTTCATGATCTACTTGTACAAAGCCACAAACTTGAAGCACCAAACTGAGGCAATCAGAAGAAGCTTCAACATGAGTAAACCCTCGAGAGGCAGCATCAGAAATAACAAATTTAAGAGCAATAACTGCAGCTTGTAGAGCATATTTTGCCCAAAAACGTGCTAGACCACTATGAATTGTAGTACCATTATCACTCTGAAAGAACCATCCGACGGATGACTTGAAGGTTGTTTTCCAAGAAGCATCACATTTAAGACGAATGGAAGATAAGCAGGATTTATTGCCAACAAGGTAGAAGGGGTAAAAGTTCCGTATTTGTATGGCATCATTATAATCTTCTTGATCCAAAGATGTGGAAGAAGAAGCCGGACATCGGAAATCACACCGGACACGGGAATTAAGATTAGCGTCAGAAATCAAAAAAATCATAGTGGCGGAAAGATCAACTTCAACACAGGCAAAACGAACACTATTCCGTAAGCACCAGATTCGCCATAGGGTACTAATGAAATAGGACAAAGACAAGGAAGATGTACCAGTCTTGAGAAGCATCACAATCCAGTTGATAATCCAAGCTTGGAGTGAGAGATTATCACCCACGCTACTTCGGATGCCCAAAGGAAAAGCAGACCATATTCTTGATGAAAGGGGACAATGACGAAAGAGATGCCTTAAAGATTCAGTAGTAGACATAGTAGGGCAAAACCCACAAGTGTAATACCAGTCAAGACAACGTTTTTGTGCTTCTTCACTAATTAGAAGAGAGTTAGCCAAGATTTTCCCTACAAAGATTTTCCATTTCCTATGAATCGGAAGAGACCACAACTTGGATTTATAAAAGGAGATAGTGCAAAGATTCATTCGGTACAAATCAGTATTAGAGGCTTTCGAAGTCCAGCGTGAGGTGGATGCAGAAGCATACCCACTTTTGACAGAATACACACCATTCCTAGTCAAAGTCCAGTAAAGATGGTCTGGGGAATCTTCAGATGGGAAATTTGTAGCCAAAATGATGGGGGCCACAAGATCCCCACATAAAGAAAAGACCAAATCAGAGTCCCATTCGCCTGCTTCAGTTTGCAATTAACAGATGGAAAAATGTGGTTTACCTTCTAAATCTGAAACGGATAAATGCAGTAACTGTTCCAAAGAGGATCCATTAATCCACTTATCACTCCAAACATCCAAAAGGGAAGGGAAACCCACCTCCCAAGATAAATGTAAACGTAACAAATCTAAACCCCACAGAATTATTCTACTACCCCACGAAAGAGAAGTTTTATTTGAACTAGCCGGAGACATAATGCTTTCTTGTGAAATGTGTAATTTTCTCCCCAGAGTAGAACTAATCAAACTTTATGGATTTTGGAGAATTCTCCAACCAACCTTAGCAAGTAAACTCTGATTAAAACAACCAATGTTATGAATTCCCAGACCACCCCTTCACTTAGGGGCACTAGTAAACAAACTGCTACTCCAGTGTAAGCCATTCCTATTTGAAGAACCACTCCACCAAAACTGTGAGATTAAGGAATCAATCTTACTACTCACACTTATCAGCATTATAAAGGCCGATAAAGAGAAAATAGATAGTGAAGATAGAACCGAACAAATAAGAGTGAGCTTGCCAGCAGAGGATAAGTAAAGATTATTCCAGCTCAGAATTCGTTTACGGACTTTCTTAATAATCAGGGCAAAAACATCCTTCTTGCTAGAACCAAAATCAGTAGGTAAACCTATGTATTTTCCCATCTCCCGAGGCTTGGCAATAAGAATCAATAATGGACATCAGATTTCGGCAAAACCGCGGTTGGGCTTCCATAAAGAAAATAGAGTCATCAGCAAATAGCAAGTGAGAAATAGATTGAGCATATCGGGAGAACTTAATTCCTTTCAAGCGATGATGTAGCTGAGCATCCAGGATCATTTGTGAAAGAGTCTCCGTACAAAGTGAAAAAATATATGGCGATAGAGGATCACCCTGTCGAATTCCCGAATAAGGCCTAATAAATTTTCCAGTCGACCCATTAAGAAGGACATTATATGAAACAAAAGAAATGTAGCCCATAATGAGCGAAACCACAGAAAGGGGAAAGTTCATACTAAGAACAGTAGCACGTATAAAGTTCTATCTTAACCGATTATAAGCCTTACTCATATCAATCTTAAAAGCTAACAAGCCACATTTCCCTTTGGAGTTCTTAGCAATATGATGAAAAAGTTCATGAGAGATAAGAATATTATCACTTATATTGCGTCCAGGAATAAAACCATTTTGATTATCGCCCACAAGGGAAGGCATCAACTTTCTGAGACGATTTGAAATGCATTTGGTCGCAATCTTCATAATGACGTTACACAAACTAATGGGTCTATATTGGTCCACCGTCTCAGGATTTGAATATTTTGGGATAAGAGCAATCAGTGTCTTATTAAAAGCAGATAAGATATGACCGGATGAAAGCATAGCCAAGACCGCTTCAGTAGCCTCATTCTTAATATGAAACCAATATTTCTGATAAAAGAGGGCAGGAATACCATCAGGGCCAGGAGATTAAAGCGGACCCAATTGAAAAACAGCATGTTGTATTTATTTCCTTGTATAGGGCTTGGAAATTGAGTCTTGCTGATCATTGCTTAATTTAAAACGAATTTTGGAGAAAATACCATGATTGTTATTAAAGAAAGCATCATAGTCTTCCGTAGGAGCATCAGAACCATAAATATTCATGAAATAATCATCAAAACAACCCCGTATATCAGTTTTCTTATAAACCCAGGAGTCATACTATCTTTGACACTAGCAATAAAGTTTCGTCCGAATCTACACTTAACCGAATTGAAGAAATACTTAGTGCATGCATCACCTTCCTTAATCCAATTAATCTTTGCTCGTTGTTTCCAAAATAAAGCTGCAACTCTATTAAATTCTAAATATTGTGCATGACATTCCTCATCACTGGATTCATCATTACCTGCAAAAATACCTTCTAATTCAAGCTCCGGTTTCTCATCAAATTCTGACCACTTAACATTCCATTCCTTACACTTTTGAAAACTCCAATTACAAAGAGCAGATCTTGTTCGATTAAGCTTAGTGAACAGTTTATAAGATGCAGAACCCTTATCTCGTCGAGGCCAAACCTTTTTAACTAATTCAGCACATTCATTAAAAGCAAAAGACAAAGCTTCCATCTTTATAGATGTACGATTCTTTGATGTAAATAAATTTGTGTCAAAAATAATTGGGGCATGATCAGATCCTTGTATTAGCAAGTGTTTAACACCCGTGTGAGGGAAATGCATGAGCCATGTTGGGGAAGCTAATGCCTTATCTAGACGCTCATAGATTCTAGCCCTGTCCATTCTATTATTACACCAAGTAAACTTCGGTCCTTTAAAAGCAATTTCCATAAGATTATTGTTAAACTTCCATTTTGAAAAGGTTTGTGCTCCAAAGGGAGTCCCACCTTTACCTCCTAACTTGTCATCCTTGAATTCAACTTGATTAAAATCATCTAGTAAAATAAAGTAGGAGTCAAGTGATGGAAAAGAGCTTTAAATTTGTAACCTCGCAAGCGGACGAGTGATCGTCGTAGCTAGCTAGGGTCGAACCCAAAGGACGGGATTATGGATCTCAAATCGA
>VHZZ01004036.1:93540-110305 GCA_009801015.1 Silene noctiflora
GACTAAGCAAACGATTACAAGCAAGATGCGTATTCAATATAATTACGAACTTGTCATCATCAAAACCAAAACATATATAAATGCATGATCCAACATCAATTATCATATTATGCATAATAATACAAGCCATGAGTACCTTCCCCATCATAACTGGATCCCAAAGAAGACAAGGGCGTTTAATAAACGCAAATAGAGCTTGTAGGACACCGAAAGCACGCTCCACATCTTTTCGACAACTCTCTTGTCGAGCTGCAAATAACTGATGCTTTTGAATTTGAGGAGAATTAATTGATTTAGCAAATGTTGTCCAACTCGGATATATACCATCAGCGAGATAATATCCCATATTATACTCCGTACCATTAACCGTGAAATTAACAGCTGGGGCAGATTCTTCTAAAAATTCATTAAATAATGGAGAACGTTGAATATCATTGAGCGGACCTGGTGTACCGAAGAAAGCATGCCATATCCATAAATCATACGATGCGACCACTTCCAAAACAATTGTTGGCTTCCCACTTCTCCCGCCATATTGTCCTGCCAATGCTGTTGGACAGTTTTTCCACTCTCAATGAATGCAATCAATGCTACCCAACATACTAGAAAATCCACGTACCTCGCCCATATGGAGTAATCTAGCTAAGTCGTCAGGGTAGGGTCTAAGCAGATACTCGTTCCAAAAGTTCTGTATCACACCTTCTACAAACGATTTGAGAGAATCCCTTATAGTTGTATCGCTCATACACAAATATTCATCTAATGAATCAGTTGAAGTACCATATGCTAGCACTCTAATAGCAGTCGTGCATCTCTGTAATGGTGAGAAACTAGGCCTCCCATTACCACCTTGTCTTTGGTGGAAAACACGGTCACTGCCGGATAGAGCTTCAACTATTCGCATGAATGCATGCGAAATCGGTGACGAAATAGCTCCGACAGATATACCGGGTTCATAAAGTAGTCGTTGTACAACTGGTTGTGACCTTCTTCGCGATTCCTCTCAATGTTTCTCCGAGGATGTCTAGCGGAAGGAGTTGGTTGACGTAGCCTTCTATTGACGTATTCATTCATACGTTGGGTTATAAGGTTTTGTATAGACTTAGATCGCTCATCAGCTTCGGCTTCCCATTCGTAATCGGAAAGCCTATGTTGATCAATAATATTGTCGTGTGAAGAATCAGACATTGTAAATGTGTTTTTTTAAATGGTATTTGTATGATATTGAGGATTAATTGGAAGAAGGATTATGTGGGAGCGAGTATATATAAGAATTAGGTGCAACGGCTATATTTTGATCCAACGGTTGTAATTAATCCAACGGCTATATTCGATCCAACGCTTATTGTTATTCCAACGGCTATATTTTGATCTAATGGTTACAAATAATCCAACGGCTATATTCGATCTAACGGTTGTAATTAATCTAACGGCTATATTTTGATCTAAAATTGCTAATTAATCTAATGTATCGAATTTATTTGAAATATTGTTTGACGGTTTTATTTGAAATATGAATCAACATTTAACAAGCGAATAAATAAATAAAACAAAAATAAAACAAACAAATCATACGATGCTTACTCATATCCCTTACTTATCCTCGATTATTAATCTTCATCAATATGCAGATTATTTTCAATCATTATTACTACCCAATCAGATGGATCATTATTACTCTAAAGTTGTGGTATTATTTAAGAAGGGTTTAGATCGTATGTCAAATAAAGATCAGATTATTTCATTTCTTTGTTGAAAGGTAAAATCAAATAAAGGGTTTATTTTCGATTATTTAATGTTTTTCGATCGTTTATTTTTTATCGTTTATTATTTGCTTGTATTATTTTCGATCGTTTATTATTTGCTTTTATTATTTTCGATCAAATAAAGATCTGCTTTTATTATTTTCGATCGTTTATTTTTGATCATTTTTTTCGATCATTATTTTCGATCATTGCTGCTGGTTTTATCATTTTTTTTAGATCATTGTTGTTGGTTTTATTATTTTCGGTCATTGCTACTGATATAATTCATTTTTTTCGATCATTATTATTTCGATCATTATTTCGTATATTAATCTGCTGGTTTTATGTTCGGTTTATTGTTGGTTCTCTGACGTCTCATTCATTGTTTGCGATTAAATCCATCATAAATTCTTTTTTTTTTTTTACCGATGATTCATGATTAAACAAAAGCATAAAAAACATAAATTAAAACAGAATTAATTAATTAAAGTTGGGACATATATTTTTCGATTAGTTTATCCTTCATTTCTTGATCTTTCGGGTTCAAGTTTTCTTGCGAGAACAATGTGTTTAGCCAACTCATCTCCATTTCAGTTCTCCCGGATTGAATTCTTAGTTCTTCAATTTTAAAATCGGTATCCATTCTTTTTTGTCGAAACTGAACTTGCTCTTTCGTTGAAAGTCTATTGCCTTCAATAACTGAGATGTCATCTAGAGTAAACATCATGTCGGACTCGGCCATAGGAGCTTTACCCTGCCTTTTTTTTTTCGTTGCCTCCCTTCCTTCGGGCCGTTCATAAGCGTCGACATTAACACTAGATGGAGTTGGGACATTAAAACTATACGGTGTAGGGACATTGACGCTTAATGAGCTAGAATCCATTTCCGTCCTTGACCTTTTTGAACTTGACGAACTAATGTTCTCACTAACATCAATTTGATTTTTTTGTAAACTCCATTTTGGATGCTTGCTCATGATTTTATTGTAAACATGAAACTCAACAAATTCTTTATTACCGTTCTCATTACGAAACAATTTTTGAGCTAATTGTATGTCGTCTTCTTTGTTAGTACCGCTTGTCGGTGGTCGATTAAAAACTTTAGAGTAGAAACCAACCCATTTGTTTACTAGGAAATTGAGTCGTTTATAATGATTTCTCATTCCCTCAACACTCCTAATCCCAATTTCACCTTCATTATGATTTTCCTTACGAGTTTGTTCATATAATTCGTAAACCGAACTCCACATTGTGTTATAGTTTTGGGTTTTGCCAAATATTGAGTCGGTGCTACATAAAATCCAAGAGGACATAAGAGCTTCATCCACTTTTTCGGTCCAATTTTTCCCGTCGATTTTTAAATTCATATGATTTTTTTTGGATGGTGGTTTTTTGGATTTTGTTGCACAATAAAGAGGGGTTTCCGCTACAAAATCGTTAGTGGGGAGTCGAGACAACAACATCGGATTTCCAAAAATATCGAACTCTTGACTTGGCTGGCTACCCGATAATGATTCGGTAAAGGTTGGAGTACTTTGATTTAAATCGAAAGTTGAATTGTTTGCAGATGAATAATTATCGGTGGCATAATTTTTGATAGGCGGTCGCACACCTGTGCAAAGATAAATTACCCTAATAGCACAAAAATGTAGAAATAGGGGTCGAACCACATAGAGAAATTCGTCTACTTTGTGAATTGCTATGGATTGGTCTTATATAGGTCGAGTTTAATTTTTTCTTGGTTGAGATTGGTGATAACAAACTTATAAAAGTTGTAAACAATATAAATGAAAGAAGTCTAGGGGGTCGGGTCACACATGCATAGATAAATAGTTCATGCTAGATTAGAAATACATAATAAAAGATAAAAGCCTAGGCCTAGAGACACCCACCTCTCGATTTTAGTGTCAAGCCTTAGATCGGGTCCTAACGAACTCTCGCTATGGTTAGGTCAATCTACTACAAAATGTTTGGTCTAATACAAGTCTGTGCCTCTCGACCTATAGATTGTATTAACAAATTTAATCTAAAGTAGTGATCAATTACCAAAGATTAACAAATAAATAGCAAACATATGTAGCGACAATTATACAATGATAAAACATACTTTTCTAAGATGATTAAAATAACTAATGCATGACTCCCCTTATTTCCTAAACAAAACTAAACTACTCACTCATGATGTAAATGACGCAAACTAAATATGAAATAAAATGCATGAACATAATGAAATGATTATAATAATTAAAAGGGAAATAAGGAAATGTAATATATAGTAAACTAAATGATGTGAAAGAAATGAAAAACTAATATGCTAGTGATAATGAAAATGCAAAATGTAAATTGCATGAGAAAGTAACTTTGATTACTAATATGAATATAGAAATTTAACAACTAAATGATAACTAAATAACAATATGGAAATGAAATAATTAAACAAACTATCTAATGTAAATAATAATGAAATAACTAGAAGAAAATGAATTACTAAATGAATTGCAGTTGAAGATCAGATCAAAGAACTTGAACTTAAACTTGAATTGTATTTAGAACTTAAAGATTGAATACAAAATGTAAACTATTCTTGAAAATGCTAAAGAACTAAGAGAAATTACAAGAGAAATGAGAATGTTGAATAAGATGTAATGTATGTAATGTGGTGTAAGAGTGTGTTAACGGTCGAGGCTAGGCCTCCCTTTTATAGCAATTACTAAGTGAAACGTAAGGAGCAAAATGGAATCCTAGGCAATACGTCCCCGATCGGGGACAGACCACCCCGATCGAGGTTGCTTGAACGCGGCTATGTGCCTTCAATGCCTTATTTAATGCTCCATGGAATCCAATTTTTGCCACCTTAATTCCTCCGACTTATGACCCTTGTATGGAATCAAATGTAGAATCCGAAGTGAGAATTTCCACATGATTGCTTGGACTTCTTCTTTGGGCCTTACATCTCAATTGTTTACATTTGCCTTGGATAATTATTTGGGCAATTTCTTCTAATACTTGATCATTTCTTCCAACACTTGTGCTTGTATGATCAAACATGATCCGATCCAATTTCCACTTAGCTTTATGAACTCGATATTTGCTCTTTTGACGGGATTTAGCTATCAAAAGCTATATTTCCTACAAAATGCGTTAAGTACAAGCAAAACATCTAGAACACGAGATTAGCTCAAATAAACACTGAAATTAGTGCAAATATCATGTAAAACCGAGCTAATAAAGGGGGTAAAATCATATATAAAATGGACTTATCAATTTGAAATATCATATTCATTTAAATCCATAATTTTTTGAAAATTTGTGAGATGTAAATGTGTTTCGGTTTTTTTTAACTGTAAGTAATTTTTTTGGGGTAGAAAGTAATAAAAGTGACTGAGTTTTATCCACTTTTTATAAGATTTTTTTATTTTAAAAAATAATAAGTTATTTAATGTTTAATTTTATTGTTGGTAGGTATTGGTTGAAGATCATTTGCAGGGAAGTAGAAGCAGTAGAAGCATTGATGAAACAGTGAATGCAGAGAAGTAAATGAATATGGGAGATGGAGATTGGCGCGGGCAAATAGAATGTTATTGTATTTTATGGGCTCCATATCTGAGCATCTTTTCTTTTATTTCAATGTAATTAATTCTCTCAACCAATAACTATTTTACACATAATAGGTTAATAAGGAGGTCAATTTTCTTCAACCTTGGTCACTAATTGACCATTTCATGTTTTTGGTCACAAATTGACCTCCTTTGGTCACAAATTAAACCCTCCTAATTGTGTAGTTAGCATGACCAAGTAAGGTCATGACCTACCAATTGACCTTGCTTGGGGATGGTCTTACTTATTAAAGTCGTTTAAGAAAATTGGACTCTCTGTAATCGCCCGAAAAAAGCTTCCTTTATTAATATAGATAGATAGATATTGATTTCCAAACTGATAGCTGAAGGTGATAATTTATGTGTTATCGATTCAATTCGCAGTACTTGACAAATTCCGTGAAAAATTTGAAGTATTATCAAAGATGTGAGGTTAGACTTACATTTGTTCAAGTAAGTGATAATTAAACATTGCTTTGGTGAGGTGAAAGTCGATGGCTTCAACTTACCCCGGTCAACCGGAAGGACGAGATAAGTTGACCTACCCTAAAAAACCGGGGAAGTGGTGATTGACCCCCATAACTTTGTGTAATTATGAAATTAACCCCCACAACTTTCAAATGGAGTAATTTGGCCCCATAACTTACACAATAAGGGAAATTAAGCCCCTTTATCAAAATCTCACGAGAAATTCAATTTATCATATTAAGAATGTAAAAATGGTTATATTTATATGAAAAATACAAAATAAAARTTTACAAAAAATTAATAAAAAAATAGTATAAATTAGATAAAAAAATTAAAAATACTTTATGAAAATCAACAATTTATTATTTTTATATAAAGTACATATTTTTCAACTTTTTTTTTTTTTACAATTTTTGTTAAAAAAATTCAATTGCAAAATATATTTTTTATATTTTATTCCGATTTCATGACAAAAAAATATAAAAAATATAATAAAAGGGTAAAAAAAAAAAGTTTCAAAATTTCCATTTTTCAACATTTAAAAAAAAACTTAAAATTGTTAATTGCTATTGGTATACTGAATTACATACGTATTCAAAACTATTTTTACTTTTTTTGATATGATAAATTGAATTTCTCGTGAGATTTTGATAAAGCGGCTTAATTTCACTTATTGTGCAAGTTATAAGGCCAAATTACTCTAATTGAAAGTTGTGGGGGTTAATTTCACAATTACACAAAGTTATGGAGGGTCAATCACCACTTTCCCACCTAAAAAATCGATATAGTTTTCTTATCTTGTAAAAAAAAGACTACAAACTAAAATAAAATACACTCTGTAAAAATTAGTCGGGACGGAACAAATACACTGACAATCAAGTAACACTTGAAGGTAAATAAATGTAAAGTTTACAAATGACAAGTTTCAAGGTCATGGAAATAATTGATACATTAAACTACAATCATATTGTACAGTTCAATGTTCTAATCTGTGGAATAAAAGGAAACTAAGAGAGGAACCGTAATGGTACAGTTGCAGTTTGCCTTACATTAAAACACACAGGCAAAGATACAAGTCATATAATACACCATCTCATCAATAAGAGTACAACACAACGGTTAGTGAGCGCCACAGCTAGTTACAGTCATCAATGGCGCAAGTATCTGAACTACTCTCGAACTACTCTTTATGATACTTGAAAGAATTGTGTGATTCGGTCCAACTCCACACTGGTCTTACCTTCCAGGTTCAATCTGGAGAACGAACATTCTCCTACGTTACACGTAAACCTGGCAAACGTGATCCGACCCAAACAACCTGACCAGAGACTCCAACATTCCAACATAATAGCAGACCTCAGAACCGAACAACCCATTTGCCAGATATATTTACATGTCTTTCTTTGCTCGTGGATTTCCAACTTTCTGCCTTAATTTGAGCATCCCATGACAAACCCACCCTAATTTGAGCATCCCATGACAAACCCACCCAATATAAAAAAACCATGAAAGTGAGCAATGTCACAATTGACTGTTGCTCCCAACAGAACTTCTTGAATGGCTATGAGAAACATGGAGGGAGAGCTTGATTGTTTGCCTTTGAGATGAGCGACATATGTCGATACATTCCTCCAAATCAGCGTCACATGTCAACAAGACCCATTCCGTGTCATCATCTAAGTACTTTATATGAAAGCCGCCTATATCACCAATATTAAATCTCCTCACTACTTCTTGCACCAACTCTTTGAACCCCCAATTCTTAAGCATCCTAAACCGGATCTTTTCCTCACCGTATGTGACCTTAACCCTCCAAAAGTCACCTTCTTGGGTCAATTGTCCCACACTTTTTGGCAATGGTGGACGAGTGTCGGAATTATATTGTTCGACAAGAGATTTTTGGCTTAGTGATCTTGAAATAAGATTTGTTGGTTGTTGACATGGGATTTGAAGCTCAGTTTCACTTCTAACCCGTTTCAAAGCACCTTCGTTTGAAGTGACACTTACGCCTCCATGAAGATCTTCATTACCCGAAGTATTCCAGGTAGAAGGTTGCTGCTGGGTCCCAGAAGAGCAGAACTGACTTGAGCTAGAAGACTGGCTGCAGGATGAAGAGGGAGATTTTGATGTAGCACTTGGGGGACTTACGGGGCCACCCTCAGGATCCATGCCCGTTGGTTGAGGAGCATTGAGTATCTTACAAGCTGGAAATGGGCCTGTTCCCGAGGTATTAGGAGAGGCCAGGTCAGGGAAGTTCGAATAAAATGAACCGATTTGGAATGCACCTGACGCACCTTGAACCGAGTCAATTACAACTTGAAGCTTCTGTAGGGAGTGGCCCACCTTCTTTATTTTCCGTGACGGCCATCGTTTAATACCATGCTGTCTGCATATCCGTTTCAAAGTAGTTGGGCAAACTGCAAAGAAGTGCATGATCAATCAGAGAAGATGAATTTAATTACTTCCTCAAAACAAAAATAAAGAAAAAATAAAATAGAACAGGATACAATAAAACAATAATATGTCAAACCTTTCGATTCACTCAATGAAAATTTTAATTTCTCAAGGCGAATGAAAATCGCAGCAAAAATTCTAATTTTCTTTTTTAATTTTATTTATTTTGTGTGTGTAGTTTGACGGAGAGGCTAAACTGAATCTCTTTTTCTTCCGTTTTCTCAAGATCTCATTAATAAATTACTAACTGTTTTCATTCAATTTGAGTTACTTTCTTCTGGGTCCATGAATCCCAGTAAGACGTAAAGCCACACAAACTCTTCATAGTTCATGCACTCAAACTGCTGTCTTGGATGGTGTATTCAACAAGACCAGCTTATTAACAATAACCAAATCTAAAATTCTAACTGAAAAATATAAAATTTATTTTTTCAGCCCGTGTTCTATAATGACGACTGTTGTCAAAATAAATTTAGCTGATATACCAGTAGAAGTGTTTGTGTGGCTTTTCTCTTTTGTGCGTTTAAATATGTTAAACTACTCTCTTTTTGGAACCATCTCATAGATGTTGCTTTTGCATCTAAGTCAGCAAAATAACCGCTGCTGCTCTGCGTGTCTAATTCAGCAAGACTATTCCAGTATCAAATACTATCAAGGCTACATATTCCACTGAACTCTATGTTTTCAACAATGGTCAATGGCTCTTTGCGCGCCTATCAATCTAACTTACCTCCAATGTCGGGAAAAAGGCAGGTTTAATAAAAAAAAAAAATAGCTTGCAGAGCTTTCCAACTTAAAACAGAACAAATTGACACTTACCACCAATGTTCTTAGCAGCATCTTTCAAGCTGCCTGCAAAATGCTGACGAAGAATCTCCAAGGTGATAGTTTTTTCAGCCTTGGCTCTTTTTTTATCCCCGGATTTTCCAGAATTTGACAAACTTCCTGCGGCTCGAGAGTAATCTACACTACCGTCATGACTTCCCTCTACATTCACACCTTGTGAATGCTCAGTCAACAGTTTTTCATCTAACACCTCCTTTCCTTCATTAACTTGTGGATCTTCAATGGCTAACTTCTTTTTCCCACGAATTGAACTACCCGTTATCAAAGACTCTTCTCTTAGCTCCTTATCGGTAACAACCCTAAGACTTCTACAAACTCTCTGTATAATAATAGAAAGGGAAGAAAGCATGTTTTTCTGTACTTCAGGGTCCCTACAGCCTATAGGCAGGAAGAATTCCAATACAAAGTCGGCACTACCCGTGTAAACACTCCTAAGGCGTATGGCTACCGAAGCACAAAGGCCGAACATTCGGGCATGGTGGGAAAGAGGATACTCTGTCTTACTGAAACTTGTTATGTCCGGCGAAAAGCATGGTTGATTTGTCATGAATGCCTTTCCAGCAACACCTTCTCCTTTGAATAGGTGATGCTCAGAGCAAGCCTCATGAAAGCCTTGCATAGCGGGATCAGCTACAAAGCAAGCTGAGTCAATGGTGGAGACACATAAGGATATGTTCTCGTCAGAGTGGCGACATCCCTCTTTGCCTTGCTGGATGCATGGGACCCACGTTTGAGCTAGGGGTAGGCCGTGACTTCCACAAGCAGATTTCAGGACATCCAAGATTTCCGGTAGTGCTACTTGGTATGAACTTGTATGTTCCTGAGAAAAAGCGAATTTATATGTTAAGTTATGACAAGCAGAGCGCTTAGAAGGAAGGCTATCTAATAGGATTTTCCATTAAGTTCTCAGAACAGGGCCCCAGATTTTGGGACCACCCCCTCAATTACATGTGAGTTTTATTAATTCACGAGGAAAGTCTCGAGTTCCAATCCAATTCAGATTTTTCACAAATATAAGTGTCTTCATAAGTTATGATAACTGATAAGTAGACCAGAACATTAACTAAATACTCAATGAACATACCTTTTACTTGCACAATCTGATGTTTTTAAAATGATCACACATTTAAGTAGAGTGATTCTTGATTTGAATATGTCTGTTATTAATAGAGTATGTTATCGAAATTTCAAAACAAAATAGGATGTAGCATAAATAGAAGTGTTTTATTTTGGGATACTCTTCTATTGGGCAGAATTTATACCATGTGATCTTTTAGGAGAGTAGCGGCATATATTTTAAGCTGGCTATTTTAAAACAAATTGGAGGGCCTAATTTTCAACTTACGCATAAGTTCCCTCAAACCATTGTGAGCATCAGAAGCTATAACACTGAAGGAGGGATCACCCAAAAAAAAAAAAGGAGTCTAATTACCTTTGCTTTTTGAGGGCTCAAATGTTCAGAACTTCGAAGCTCAACAGCCTGAAAAGGAAAGGATAGAATGAGGGGTTTGTTAACGCCACAATATGAGATCAAAACGCTTCAGATTTTAAATATTCAGTGATATCAGTGTGAATGTATATGACGACTAATACTATGCAAGTTTAAGGAGCATTCAGAGAGATGGTGGTACAAATTAACAAAACTGTACGTTACTGTGATGGCATGATACATAAACCTTAACTTCGTCAACATACAATGCTAAATTAAATGCTGGTTCAAAGGCTATCATTCTATTGTTTGAACATTATCCCACAGCCTCAAAAGGCTCCCACGAATAGCAACGTAACAGCTCAGAGACGCTGCTTCTGGATGATTGTAATGAAAATTGTATCGGATCACTACCACTTCGTATTTAAAAAAGCTTGGCCAGCTTAGGAAACTATTCTGCCTTGTACAATCATAATTCAAATCCGAAACCAAAGACCTGAATTTATACTTTATATTTTCTACGCAATAGTTGTACGTCAATATAAAATCTGTAATAGACATGTAAGGAGAAAAGACTTTAAGACAACAAACCTCAAGTGCTTTACAGACACTTTCAAGCTCAGAACGGTAGTTGACCTTCTGAGTAGTCATCACAACCTCCAGAACTCCCAAGCACTGTCTACTACCTTGCTCAAAAACCGGAAGGGCAATTGTGCCACGCACATCACATTGTTGAGCATAAGGAACTCGCGGGTACTCATCAACCCCAAAGAACCGAACATCAGGAGACCATTCAGGGACTTTTCCTAAGAAAACCCGCCCTGGCAATCCTACGGACATACCCGAGTCTTGCTCAGCTGCAAACTGATAATTCAAAGATATGTTTCTATAATTGGCAAGTTGAGCACTGCTAGAGTTTAGTGAGAAAGGCTGGTCAATGGTGGTAAGAACCCGAGTACCACCCTTTTCAACTGGAACCCAAATTTGGATTAGGGTATCCCTACCTCTTTCAGAATCCTTTATGTAGCTGATAGCCCTAAACAACCTATCCATTACAGAAGAAGTTGTAAGGTTAAGCCTAGGTTTGATCCACAGCAGCCTATTAAGCTCTAAACCTTCTGAAAAAAACTTCTCACATTGATTACTGTCACTTAAAACTGAAACCATACTTTGATCACTAGACTTGTTGACTAATGCGCCTGCTTGAGCTTGAGATTCAATCATGGCAGAATCTTCAACAGTCTGATTTGAAACTTCTCTCATTTGATGTACGCTCGTGTGAGATGGGCTTACACATGATTTTACATCGGAGGGGCCCTCTAACATAGACCATGAGTATGGAGAGTCAAAGAACACATTGGAAGTCGAAGGGTTTTGATTGAAGAGGGTTGACCCATCAATGGTTTCCAACCAACATCCTTCCAACAAAAGCTCATCCATATAATCAAGTTCCATTGCAGAATCTGATGGAGCTCCAAGCGCGATATTTGAGTGAAAAACAGCATCATCCATTTATTACAAAACCCCTCTCCCCTTCAAGAATCAATAAAAGCTTTATCAGATACTTCAACCCCACCACTAACTAAAAAGAATGCTCTTGTTCTTCAACAGAATAGAATCAACAATGACATCGTAGCATCATAGAACTAGATGCATTCTATCTTTGCCGTCTAGATTTATCTAACAACATTGACAAATGATTAAACCAATCAAATATGAACTAGAAGAATCAAATTCAATCAATTTAAAACAAATTCACAACTCCTAAAGTTACTCCCAACACTAGTCAAGCCAGCTAAATCACCACTTACAAATCAACAAAAACAACATTCTCCAAGGCCTCAATGGCTCCCGCAGATTAAGGGGGAAGGTGGGGTCGAATGTATGCAGACCCTTACCTCAAAGGCTGTTTCCGAATTACCCAAGATGAAAAAAGACCCATCAAATTGAACAAAGGAATAAACCTTTCCCAAATCAAATCTGAGAATCCCAGAAAAATCACAGCAAGTTGGACCAAGTAGAAAGTGGACAAACACACAAGAATCTTACACAATCATATCTCCTTTACTAAGATTCTTACATAATTGGTGGACAGAAAACCTTTTTATTACATTTTTAGTCAAGCTTAACATTTAAAGAAAAAAATAGCTAAATCTAAAATTACTAGCAAAATCAATGGAACATGAGCAATTTTCAAACATTATCAAAAACCCAAAAAAAGTAAGAATTTTTCCACTAATTAACAGAGGCAATAAAAGCAGCAAGACCCAAAATAGTACTACATTTATTTTCCTGTACTTTATCAAAATTGAATGAGACATCAGAACTTACAGGTACAAAACTTGGCCCAAAAATGTACAGACTTTTACTTGGTATTGCCTCAAAAAACAGTCAGAAATTGTCAGAAATGAAGAGACATAACCCTTTTCCTCAAAAACCCAACAATTATTTCCCCAAAAAAACTACTTTTGATGGGTCTTTGATTGATGTAATAAGATTGTATGTACCCAAAAGAGAATGAAAATTGATGCAATATTGTGCAAAGTTATTGTGGTATTATTATTAATTTGTAAAATTTAAGTGAAGATGTGGGTGTGTGAGGGAGCCAAGGAAGGATCAGATGAAATAAATGATTCCAAAGTATGGTTGGTGTTTGAGAGGTTGAAGATTCGAAACGGATTGTGGGACCCACTTAGCTCTCTCCCTCTGCTGCCAACTTGTGTTCTTGGGATTCACGCTGTAAAGTCAACCAACCAAATGCACACAAAAAAATGACTAAAATATTTGTCTGGAAAATAATTATTTGTACAATTGTATGTAGTGTATATAAAAACATTTACTTGTATTTTAATTAACAAACTAGGGTTAAATTAGGATCGTCTTACGCTATTAGCCTATTATTGTGTAAGAGTATAAGTAATGTCTTATGTATAAAACAGTTTTATAGAAGTATTCCGGCCGTATAATTTGTGGTGTTATAGAATAATGGAAGGCAGAAAGGGAATGTAAATGAGTGATGGATATGATGCAAATTTGTGTGGATAGTGTCGTTGGTTATTGATTGTTGAATTGAATGAATGAGTGAAATATTTGAAGGTAGAAAGGTGATGACGTTTGTTTCGTCCAACACTAGATACTCCTTTTATATAAGAAAGGGTTTTTCGGCATTTGTAGATTTGTTATTGGGCATGTGAGAAAATGGGCTGACGTGGCTTTTAATTAAGATGAGTAGGATTATAATTATGAACTATGAGTGGGAGTTAACTACTATCATTGATGGACAAGGTTTTAGTTAATGTTTGTAGGACTACTTTCTATTTTGGTATTTATTTGCATTTAATTAATAAAGATTAAGAATAATGGATAACAATAATTATTTTGGATTAGTATTTGGAGTTGAATTGAGTGAGTAGTATTGATATTTTTGGTTTTGGTTATTTCTTTAATTTTGTTTAACAAAAAATAATGTTAAGGATTGTTTGGTTGACCTTGTAAAATCATGAAAAGTAGAAATTCTCATGAATAGCAAAAATGAGAATTATTTGGTTGCCTTTTGCGAAAATGGAGAAAATCTTTTGCAAAGATGGAGAAAAGTGGAAATTCTCATGATTAGGAAAAAGAATTAATTTCTACTACGCATGAATTTGTATTCCCTGGCCGGGTGGTGGTTGATGCTGCTCGGCGGAAGTGTGTCAAGTATCAGGGCTTTGTGTGCGGCGATCGGTTATGGCTTCGTACCTTTTTCTTTCTCGTCCTTGGGGGAGTTAGAGGCGGGTGTCATTGCTCTGCTCAAGCGGATTCAGAAATATTCTGTGTCTCAGGATGCCAGGGCGCGTGCAGCTGTTTTTATTTTTACTCGACTTAGCTTTGCTATAGCTAAGAGGGTGGGGGCCCAGATAGTATCTCGGCTGCCCACCAATTTCTTGTAAACTTTTGTTTTGATCTTTCAATAAAAGTTGTGTTTTTTTTTATAATAATAATAATAATTTTATACATGTAAGACATTTATTGGATAATATTCCTAAGAAGTTATGTAAAGACTCATGTAGAATCTTAAGTTGAGTATTGGATTTAATTTAAATATTCAACTTAAGATTTTGTCAAGACTTTCGTGGATTACTGGTAGTTTTGAGTGAGTCATATCTCAAGGCTCATCAATAATTTTACCTTAAGGAGATACTCCCTCTAACACCAATTGGTTTTAGAGTGCAATCTCCATGGGCTTATGAAACGTATTATGTCTCCTCCATTTGGGTGTGACCCAAATCAATTTGCATGTTGTAATATGGTATCAAACCTCATGACTAAAGACTTGGTATGATTAGAGCTGTTAAATGTAGCTAGCCAATCCGGCCCCGCCCGGCTTCGTGGGCCGACATCTAGCAGTTCGGCCAGCATTAGTGCTAGCCTAATGTCAACCTTAGGTCGGGATAGTGCCGCAATTTCCTTAGCCCAGCCCGGCCCGGTCCAAACACTAATGAAAAAAATATATGAAGGCTCATCCCGACTCGACACTGGCCCCTACAAAACTGGCCTAACACTGATCGACCGAGCCCAATCCTCATTTAGTGTCGTGCCTAGGCTGCTGGCACTCGGCCCGGCCCACCTCTGTGCCCGACCCAGCCCAGCCCAGGCCACAACTCTAGGTATGATGAATAAAAAAACTGGGAACTTGTCGGCCAATTGGGTGAGGCTTTGATTGCCTCATAGTTAGCCCGGTTTGAGCTTGTTTGCGGTCAGAGAAAAATTCAACCGTTGATGGCTCCAGTCGGATTTAAAGGATTTAAAGTGGGTCTCACATGTAAAGGGGAGCGTGAAGAAACAAATAAGAAAAGAGGGGATAGTTACCACTTTATAAGTTAAGGAGCTACTACTTTCTCGACCGTTAATTGGTTTTAAAATGTAACCTTATTGGGCTTAGGGAGTCTCTCTCTCATTTTAGTGTAAGGAGACCCGTTTACGCGATCTAACAACTACAAAATTGAAGATTATAATATAAAATCACAAACATATATAAACTTAACAATTTTGTAAGGGGGTTCATATTCAAAAAATATAATCATAAAATAACTCACAAACTGCAAAGAGACTAATTAAATTCGTAAATGAGTTCAAAAATGTGTAAAGAAGCTCAAAATTTAAGTAGACTTTCTTTATTGAAATTTTAAAAAAATTGTAAGCATGCATTGTGTAATTGGATGGAGTTAAAAGGAATCAAGCGGCTAGTATGAATGTGCACATGAGGACGAGAGTGGGGTGTGACCACTTTCCTTTTCCCTTGGTTTAGATACACTGTCTTCAATTTAACAACTTTTAATTACAACTAGTTTAATTAAACTAATAATTATTTCAAAGTAATGATGGGCTTAGTGTTAATATGCTTATAAATTTCACTAAAGCACCAAAAGTTGGGTGTGTGTGGGTGTCGTGACCACTTTCCTTTCCCCTTGGTTTAGATGCTCTTGTCTCTTTGTTTATCAACTTTTAGTCAAGATTAATATCAACTCGCTTGGGTAATGAAATGTTAATAATGCCAATAATGATATGAGTTCGCATCTAGCAACAGTCTCAACACCCAATATGCTTTTCAGGCTTTCTTCCTTTACACTTGAGATATGAAATATATAGCGTTTAATTGGCGCAAACTATTGTTTCAAGAGTATTTTCGTTTGAAATAATAAGATGTGATTTTATAATTATTTTATGATAAAATGTAACTGCAATAGTTTAACTAGTGTTACAACTTATTAGTAATTTTTTTTCCAAAAGCGGTGACATGACATTTGGCTATAAAATGGTCTTAGAAAAATCTCATCTTATTGTTTTAGACGAAATGAACCGTATTAAGAGAGACCAACTCTTTAATTAGTGTTGTATATATTTATTACGTAATCTCGTTATGGTACATTTGGTTTGCATTAGGAAAAGAAGAAGAGAATTGAAAAGGGAAACAAGGGGAAAACAAAAAAATTTCCTTTGATGTACTTGCTTGTTTGGTCGACGGGGGTGGCTGCTTCGCATCATGGTGGTGCTGGAGGAAGTGGTTGCCAACGCTGCCAATGTTGGTGTTGGTGTGAGAGGCGGTGGTGAGTGTTTGTGACACCCCGCTATTTAGGACACAAATATTTTAACGTAAAAGAGCAAGTACGCTGCGAAAATACGAGGTTTTTAAAACATTTTTAAGTCCGAAAGCGAAGAGTCATCATCTACTAACATGCGGAAAACAAA
>VHZZ01004042.1:96497-107390 GCA_009801015.1 Silene noctiflora
TATTACTCTAACAACGTCGATCACATTCAACAAGTTTCTTTTTCCATCTTACTTACACTTTCTTCTTCCTCCTCTTCTACTTTTACTTTTACTTGATGTTTTTATTTATCACAATTTCTATTTCTTTGTTATGACCGTCATAAGTTTATACTGCTCTCACAACTAATCTAAATAAGACAAAGATAAATACAGAGGTTGTGACCTATGTTACTCCGACTCTTCTGATTCCCTCCACCGTACCCGTGTCCGACACTCGGACACTCGAACAAAAATGACACTTGGATACCTCATTTTAAGCCAAAATACATGTTTTTTTTAAAAAAATGACCGAGTCTGACACTTGGACATGCCCATGTCAAATAGTTTTAAACGAGTCTGAGGAGGTAAGTTGTAATCTCTTTGTTGGTGTTACCGTGGCTTTCAACTTTTGTGTCTATAGTAGTTGTACATCAAGTGGATTTTAGTGATTAAATTTTCTATTATTTCTACACCCATTTTAATTTTATTTTTTACCTCAACTTGTATCAAACATTCCTTTCTTGTCACGGGAGATAATTCAAGTGATGTACTATTGTGTGTTTTTATTTAATTTGCATGATTAATAGGAACAAGCATATGGTAATATGTGAAATAATAAATGCATACTCCTACTCCCTATTTATAAAGGGTATGTTCTTGCTGATAAGAAGCGTCTCATCTGCATGTGCACCTTTTGCTTATCTTACATACTTACCACACTACTTATAACTTATACTAGTGACCTTCAACTTATATATTACATACTTGTTAACTTGTACGTACTATCATAAACTTCACAATTTTTCATATTACCTCGGCTGCTTGTGTCGGCAACCCGACACCAAACATGTTTTACAATAGGTCAATTTAAGCCAAAAACACAAGTTTTGACACTGGGACACAAGCTCGTGTCGGATGTTGTAGTTGGGACTCTTGAGAGTAGACCTAGCCACGGGCCACGCCGTGAAAGTACTCAGGCAAAGTGGCTCGTTTCATATGTAGGGTTGGGCCCAGCTTGCTCATGCCTAGCCGATGCAACCCTACCCGATTTGCTTTTTTTTTTTTTGGCATTGTCATTACAAGGACGAGCTTGCACGTGCTAGTGCACAGGTGTTGGAAAAGAAGGCCTAACAATACGGGTTGGGCTGGCTCGAGCTGTTAGCCAGGTCTAATTAAGCACTATCATAATTTTATTTAGGAGTGACTTTGTTATTAACATCATAAACCTAGAATTGTTAAGCTGTGGACTATGGTATGGCCTCAATATTTGTGACATAACAAAACTGAAGAGCTTAAAGCTAAAAGAAGGTTTGTCTTTAAAGAAAAAATAGGGTGGCATGACTTTCTACTTTGTTGATACGAAACTTATTTGTTGGGTAGGAAAGAATAGGAATGGTAAACTTAGAGAGAGTGTAGCACAAAAAAGACTTGTCATAAAATTAAAAGCATGTGTGATATTTTAATGCATGTAGACTAAACAGTACCAGCTGTTTCTCATGAGATGCTAATCACTTGTTGAATTCTGTTATGTAGCAAACTTCACATCCATTCAACATCAACTTACTGCACAAGTACAGGACACGTGTGTGGTTAGGGAGCCTTTCTTAGCTCTAGGACAATTTTACTACGCCAAATATCACCAGATCGTTCCGGTTAAATAACATCTTATTTGCATAGATGTGACCTTTGTTAATATCAATATATTCTATTTTTGTCTTATGTATCTACTTGACTCGTCTTAAGATTAAGATAGATATACCTGTCTTAAATGAGAATTTTTGAAGGTCTATTCTTACTTAAACCAAAAGGTATTTTTCACAATTCACCCCAACTTTCCTTTAATATTTTCGTTATTTACAATGGTTATAAGACGTTAGAAGTTTGTGATATGTAGCAAATAAGAGATTGTGTTGATAGTGTTACTCCTTTGTTAATGGTTCCCTTCAAATCCTTACATATTTCACGTGAATCCTTGAAAATAGAAAAGTAAAGGTAGGAAAATGAGATTACTTAAATGATGAAAAAAAAAAAAAGAAAGGAGGATCCTCTTTGATGTGGAGAAAAAGAGAGGAAGAGGATGAAGAAGTTGGAAATTGGGTAGAGAAAAGAGAAAATGATGTAGCCAAATGAAAAAATTAGAAAATATCAAAGAGAGGAAGATGACCATCTTTTCAACGTGGATGATCTAAACCATAAAAATGATTCTAATGCTCGAGTTGATGGTGGTTCCCACATAGTGATCAGAAGGTGTACGTACAAAACAATGGTAGATGCTTTTGACCAGCAGAATGATATAGGAATAATTGTGATCAGGTACCAGTAAATGTGTAGTTGGTTGAATTTATTACTTTTAGGGTTGTTTTTCATAACTCATGGAACTCATGGAAGAGTGTTCACCGGTTTGAAACGGACCGGTATACGTCCAGACCTAAAAGTACGGTTTACGATATCAGACTACATCTTTTTAACTAAAAAGTGCATTTAAGGCCGGTTCAGAGATCAGATCTGTAGAAAATAGGACCCAAGACCGGATTAAAAGGCAACTTGGGCATGTCTGGCCAATTCAATTTACCGATTCAACCTAGATTTTGAACAACCCTACTTTTATATGATCTCTAATGTTAATTTGATCTTTTTCATTTCCTCTTCTCTTCATTTTCTTTCATTTATTTAGCGGTGTAGATTCTATATTTCTACTCTCAAACGATCTGAAGGTGATAATGTTCAGTAAGGAATGATAAGACGAGAGTGAAGTAGATATTATTTATATTAATCTATTAGAGAAAATAGATCTCTTCATTTTTTTTTTAAAAATGGAGAAAATGGTATTGTCCTTGCAAACTGCTAAATATCAAGTTTTGTAATCTAAAACAAGGTTTCTTGGATGGGTTCAACTATCTCTTACGGCTTAACTCGAACATTACTACCCTAAATTCATTTGTTACTCCATAAACAGTGTCGTACGCACGTTTGGAAGTGGTAGTCTCATTTTAATTCAAATATTTTCAATTTTAGGCCATCTATTACCCTATATACAAGTTTACAACATTACAACCTATTCTCATATTACAGCCCGTCTTACTTGTGACAGTCACAAACTTGTGACGTTTTACAAACCTCTCCCCACTTGCCTCTCCCACTTGCAAGTTTGTCTCACGTCACAAATAAAGCTTGTGACGTGTTCATACACGTCACAAATGAGAATTTGTGCTCATATTAAATGTTTATTTAACACGTGCCAGTGATGCCACCTGCAATATCGAAAAAAAAAAGGTAATGAATGGGCCAGAAAGAGTAGCTTGTAGCCTGTATCATTTTGTTGAATGCTTCATGCTTCTTTTTTCTTGTTAAAACCCCGGGTCTAAGATGGATGCTTTTGTCCAAAGTTGCCATTTCTGGTAAGTGTGAATTCAACTATTTTTGGTCTTGGAAGTTGGACCACACTAGGCTAGTAGGCTTGAACAGAAAAAACAAATTAATGGAGAACAGGAGGGGAAAGTGTAGGAAAAATACCTGTCAGCTTAGTTATTGATGTCTTTCAATGTGTGGTCTCATGGAGCCAAACGTTAGTTGTTGTAGCTGTAGCTGTCAAAGTCTTGCCCGACCTGTCGACGTTGGCCCGTTTTGACACGAGCCACATATTGTTCCAAAATTTGAACTCATACTTGTATTTAATTGTCCCAACCCGTGGGACAGGAATAGTTCTAAGGCTGCCTAAACTATTGGTTGGAGCACTATCACGTGCTCTATTCAAGCTAAATCCATGACATGTTTGAGCCATAAATTCAGCCAATTTTGCCTCAATACATGTAGATAATAATAGATTTTGTTTTCTATTTATATTTCAAATCAATTTTCTGGCGTAACATACTGGCAGCCTGGCTGATTCACAGTAACTTAGAACTACAGTGGAAATGTCATGTTTTACGTGTTATTCATTGTCGTCATGACGACCTAGAAATTAATGGATTTGTTTTTTAAACAGTGTGCCAATTTTCATGGAAATCTTTCATTTGATTGGCTTGTTCTAGATATTAATTTACGTTGTACATTTGACAGTACTTGGATGAGAACAAGTCATTGATTCTGAAGATTGTGGAAAGTCAGAATTCCGGCAAGCTTAACGAGTGTGCAGAGTAAGCTTCCCTGTTCAAATGACAACTTACTGAAATGTCTGCATATCTTTCATTTTGTAGAGTTTCAAATTTGTTGCTTGTTGATTTACTTCAGCAATTTAAGATAACGTACAGCCTCTTTGTTGTTAACATAGGTGTAATGAATGCTGTACACATTAGAACCTCCTACCCCGTAAGTCCGTAACTTACAAGAGCCCTTGAGGTTTTGGGGTATTGCGGTTGCAATAGGATTGGGTTATCACATGTCTTCGACTCTTGTGAATTAATAACATCAAGTACCAACACAATTACTTGTGTGCTTCGAAGATGCCAGGCTAACGGTTAAGGGAGTGTAAATACACTTCAGTGTGCTAAAATGTGCGTAGACACAGTTGAAAATACTCCCTACTGTTCTGGAAAAATCGCTTTTTGTCATTTTCACAAACCTATTAACACATCCCAGTATAAGGATCCCTTATTAGTTTTGTGCGTAATTTAGATTTATTCTTTCCTATTTAACGCCAAAGAAGCGCGTCAATCAAATTTTTTCCAATCACTCAGGAATCAAGCAAGGCTGCAGAGGAATCTCATGTATCTTGCTGCTATTGCTGATGCTCAGCCCCAACAAGCTACCGTGCATTCACAGGTACCACACACATGCTCTTCTCATTTTCATAGATGCATCTTCATATGCCTTGAAATTTAATCTCAATGGCAATTAAATATTCCGTCTTTGATCCTAGTACTAATTAATCTACCAACTGTTTATAATGTCAACCACATATATGTTGAGCTGCGGATATACACTCAAGTTATCGAATCTGTTAGCACTAGCTCGACAGCTCCTCAATGGCGGTTATTGAAATGGTCTACTAGGTTTTAAGAACTGCGTCCAAAATATACGGTCCCCAAAGTCATTAATCTAGTAGTCTTACTTTAAAACAAACGGTGAACAACTACATTCGTGTCATATTTCTATGTGATGCATTGACAGCCCTGCAATTCCTTATAATAGTTAGTGTTATCTGACCCCAAGTTAATCGGGGTTAAACCTTTGTATTGTCGTCATTGTAACTGCAGTACCCACAAAGCAGCATGATGCAGTCTGGGGCACATTACATGCAGCAGCAGCTGCAGCAACAAGCTCAACAGATGTCCCCACAAGCTCTAATGGCAGCCCGATCTTCGATGCTTTACAGCCAGCAGGCTTACTCAGCTCTTCAGCAGGGCCAAGGCCCAATGGGTCTGAGCTCTGCTGGTAGCTCTGGGCTCAGCCTACTACAGGGAGAGCCTCACAGCAGCATGCTGGGAGGAGGATATACTGACTTTGGGCGCACTGTCTCTGGGAGCGAAGCGCGTGGCGGGAGTTCTGGAGACGGCGATGGTCTTTACTTAAAGTCTGGTGAAGATGGAAACTACGTACGCTGTAGTCCGAATAATATTCCGTAGTAGTAGTAGTAGTAGTTAGTTGTGGGTTGTAGTCTTAATTAGGAGAAATCTAGTCCAGGAAGTACTTTGCAGGGAACAAGGATCGAATTTTCTGCTGTAGAACAATTTGTGAGTTGCGACTCATAAAACCTCTTGTTTCTTTTATGTGGTGTCTAGAAGCAGTTTAATCATCATGTAAATAGTAGTTTTCATGGTTACTTGATATTTAGCATCTTCACTTACTGGTTGTTAAGCATCGGTTTTTCTGCCACGCGTAGGACCGACTCTGTAGGTCAGGACTGCACATACTCGCAGTCTCGCATAATAGGTTGAATTAAGCACACATGACCAATGACTGCTGAAGACCGTCTATCAGGAGACTTACTGAATTTAGCAAGCATAAGTGAGAAGGCTAGCGCAAGCTCATAACTACCAGAATAAAACATCCATAAATAGGAAGAATAAGTCAGCAACAAGCACAGGATTAGGTCCTACAAACTAGGCTACATACAAAGGAAGAATTGTTGGAGACTTGGAGCATATTCGGCTATGAGTACAGGACAAAGTGGCTCATTTTGACCATCCAACATCCGAATAACATCTAGCAATTGATTAGCAATTACACAATTGTTCCATATATTCATACAAAATAATTTTACAATCCTATCCTGACTTGATGCCCTTGATTTTCTTCCCATTTAAGGGTTCTGATGAGCTCTTATTTTTACTCTTAATTCGGGCATTTGGAGCTCATAAGTCAACATATGGAAGCGGTTTTTGTGTGATTTATGCCACTTTTGCCAATTCCGAGTGTAAGTCCTTAATCAAGGTTTTTAATGAGGTTTTGAGATGTGCTAGAGGTCAAGAAAAGTCCCAAGGAAAGCTAAAGACCAAGCACCCAAGAACTAAAAAAAGAAGTCATCCAAAGAAAGAAGCAAAGTGGAAATTGAAGAAGCGATTCCAAGGCCAAAACCGCACCGTGCGCTTTTTCGGAAGAGAAAACCGCATTGTGTGGGTTTTCTGGGGATTCCGCCTTGCAAATTACGGGCTTGTGTTATCTTAAGGCCCATTAATTCCCCTTAGATTAGGACTATATATATAGATGGTTACCATTAGGTTTCCATCATCCATCATCTTATTATCATCTTGGAACAATCAATTTGTAATTTTGAAGAATTATCATCTTGTTACTGGGTTTGTAAATCTATTATGGAGAACTAATCTCCTTACTTAATCCAATCCTAATTAAAGGTGCAATCTTTTTGTTGTAAGACACTTTAATCTTTCTTTAATTGTCATTATTATTGTTAACCCTTTGTTTTAATGTTGGATTTTGGTAATCTTATATGATTAAGTCTATTAAGTGTGATTTTCTTATTTACTTGATCATTATTAAGTTCCTTGATCCCTTTGTTGTTAAAATTGTTAAGAGTGTTTTCCTTGCAATTTCTATCTATGCATCAACTTATGTTTAGATTAGTGAGTGTGATTTCTTCCTAGTTTATCTCATAAGAAAAGAGTTTAACTTGTGATTAAGCATTAATTGTGTTCATTGTATTTAATTACCCCTATTAGATCTTTTATACTTCATCCTCTTGTCAACCTAGTTAATGTATGTGATTTCTACTTGATTAGTTGATGAGTTGGGGTAGTGATTAAGTGTGATTCCCTTGTTATTATCCTTTAATTGAGAAGATTAAGGAGGTTCTCTCCATAATAGGATAATAATTGATAATTGAAGATTGATTGTGTCAAGGATCGACCATTAGGGGTTCACTAATTGGGATCGGGTTATGTCTCTTTTTAAATTGATAAATTTCCATCTTATTGATTATTTACTTGTTACTTGCACCTTACTCTTATTTGAATTGTCAACCTTGAAACCAAACCCCCTCCCCCCCCCCCCCCCCCCCCCTTTTTATTTACGTACTTGTTTGTTATTTGGCTACAATTGTTCTCTTACATAAGTTAAACACCAAACCAAAACCCCCATTCTCTTGGGTTCGATCCCATTGCGTACTTCTATATTTGTTATAGTTTTAGTATGTTTTGTGGTATATAAATTGTTCATTTGCGTGCCTTTAATAGCGACGTTTTAGGCGTGTCAGGTTCCCATGTAAAAACCCTTGTGTCTTATTTTCCTTCGTCTTTGTTAACTTTTTATTACTTTTTACTGTCTTCATATTCAGCCGTACTCACAAACAATCAGTATAAAGAATTAGATAACACACCTACTAGTATTTCGATCAATCCCGACCTGCGCGAAATATTCGAAAAACAATTTGGCGCCAATAGCGAGGAATTTAGTTCATTAATCCCCTTTTCCCACAAAACTTAACCTCAATTTTATGAGTCTTACAAAATGACAAACTCAACGGCTGAATAATAATCATAGCAAGCAAAAAAACAACTTGCAGGATGCAAAACCTGAAGGAAAAGATGACCAAAATTGAGGTTGAATTTCAGAGGCTAAAAGAATCTGACAGCCCTGAAGCAATAACTATAGAACAAGTCTAGGCTTCCAGTTCAGTAATCAAGCGTCGGTATGGACATGTCACCTCAGCGCGAATCCGCGAGCGACAGTCACCATGGAAGTGTGACCGGTTCGTTTTAGCACCATTAGTTTCGTCTCGATAAAGATATCAAATCAAGCAAACTGTGATTGATTGAGTCGTCACCAAGCAATTATAGAGTGCTTGGAGCATTAGACACCCTTCGAATCAATTTTATATCCTAGTCAAGCAAAGCACAAGAGTTGACGCAGGTACTAATCACAAAGTGAGACATAATTTTATTTATTTATATACTTATTTTACAAGATGAGTCGGATTTCAAAAGACCGAGACTTAAGATGGAATTGATGATGCTGATACCGTGATAGTGTAGGCTTTTTTTCCAAAGGTATACCCCAGGAAGACACAAGGAGTTGCTCATGGTTCAAACTTATTTCTGTTTCTTTTGAGAGTGGCAGCAAAGCAAAGGCTGCCAAAAGTTCTAAAGCATAAGAAGGTGGTTTTTTGTACATGACTTCTAAGGGAGATTTATGGCCTAATAAACTGGAAGGGATCCTGTTAATCAGGTAGGTGGCAGTGAGAAGGCACTCACCCCAATATTAGATGGGCAAATTGGCTTGAAAAATAGGCTTCTAGCTGTATCAAGGAGGTGTGTATGTCTGCGTTTAACAACTCCATTTTGTTGAGGAGTGTCAACATAAGATGTTTGAAGTATGATACCTTTTGACTCATAAAACTGTCTAGCTTGGACTCCACTAATATCTAGTCCATTATCACTTCTGATAATTTTAACATGAGTTTGGAATTGATTTTCAATGTAAACAAGAAAGCTTTTGAGTAAAGGTAGGGCACTGCTATTGTGACTGAGTAAGTGGGTCCATATAATTCCAGAATAGTCATCAATAATTGTGATAAAATATTTGTGATTAGAATGAGTGGCGTGTTGGCAAGATCCCCACAAATCAACATGAATAAGTTCAAATATGGAATTAGAAGCAGTAGTACTGATAAGAAATGAAAGTCTAGTAAATTTAGCATTAGGACAAACTTGATAAATGGATAATTGTTCTTGCTTACAACTCTTTATTATAGGTAAATGTTTTAAACTTGACAAAATAATGCGGCCTAGCCTACAATGACATCTATCAAGAAAAATATGAGAAGTTGAAGCAGCTATAAAAGTCCTAGGAATAAAGCTTTGGTTGATTCTGGTTTGGCTAGGGAGTGTTTTGAAGTCAGCAAGGTAGAGACCATTCCTTTGTCTACCAAGGATAAAAAAATGTATTCATGTTGGGGACCTGAAAAAGGCATTCAGTAGAGGTAAATATGACAGGTGTGGAATATTGTTTTGTTAGCTAACTGGTTGACAAAAGACGGAAATGAAAAGCAGGAACATGGAAACATTATGCAAGGTGAGGTTAGGAAGGACTCTAATTGTGCCTATTTGGAGAATGTTAGCTTTATGTTCATTAGGGATAGTGATCTGTGAAGGAACAATGAGTTTAGTGTAGGAGTCAAATAAGTGTGTAACACCCGCAATTTAGAATTTAAGTTTTAAAAATAGTTTAATAAGTTATTTAAAATAAATTTCGGTTTAATCGTATTTTTGGGTGAAAATATATGTTTAAACTATTTTAATAATTAAATTTAACTAATTATGATTTTGAATATTATTTTTATAAGATATGAATTTTATGGTAAAATATTTATATTAGTAATAATATGCTCCGTCTCGAATGTATAGTAGCATTAAGGCGTAATTTGCGTTAAGATCGACTCAAATTAAGTAGTGTTGGGCCTAGGCCGCTTTTGGGCCTAATCTTCCCCTATACTCCTTCATAAACCCTTGTTTCTTCTTCTCTACAACCATTTCTCAGCAAACACTTCCCTCTCTTCCACCATTGTTGCTCCTTTTGCATTTCTTCACAAAATTCCTCATAACTTCCTCATTTTTAGTCCGTTTCGAGTGCCGTTTGCGCCGTTCTTCTCCTCTCATCGTCCCTCATGTATTTAAGTAAGAGAAAGCTCGTCTCGAAGACGTTTAAATTTCTGTCCGGTCTCATTTGGCCGAAATTCTCCTCTAAATTCGTTTCCTTTGTTGTCTAGGTGAAGATTTAGATGAAGATAAGTGCATTTTTAAGGATTCTCACGAATATTAGGAAGCATAAGGTAACGGTGATAGGTTACCCGGCAATACTTCGAAATTTTGGTGTTTATTWGTGTTATTTTGATGTTTTATGCATTAAAGTTGGTTGATTTGCAAACATGGTTGTATGTTAGGCTTTAGTTATGATTCTTAATGTGCTCCTAGTATGAATTATGGATAGTTGGGTTGATTTCATGGTTTAGTCGTTGAAATTTCCATCTTTTACATATTTTTGGTGAAATGTATACAATTCATGTTAAGATAATGAAATTCATGCATAAATGATGTGGGTTGGATGTTGGACATCTTGGTTGCTGAGAATTACAAGTTTTACTTGTTCCGTATCATGATCTTGGCTGAAATTTCCATGTAAAAAAGTGTTATATCGATTTTAGGCGAAATCCCGTGTGCAGGTGTCCCAGCCGGTGGACCGGTTGCCGGTCTGCCAACCCGCTGGAACATCCTGTTCTTAAAATGTTTGATTTCCGTGTTGGGGGTGTCCCAGCCGGTGGGCCGGCTTGGAGCACCCCAGTAACAACCCTCTTGTATAATGACTGTGTCGTCCCAGCCGAAGGACCGGTAGCCGGTTGGCCGGCTGGGGAGACCCTATATGTTGGAATTCTGGCTTGGAGTATGCCCCAGCCGGTGGACCGGCTGCCGGTCCACAGGCCGG
>VHZZ01004046.1:0-18769 GCA_009801015.1 Silene noctiflora
AATTTTATTGGTTTTGTTGATGTTTTAATTGTAAAACATTGAGGACAATGTTATGTTTAGCTTGGGGGGAGAATTGCATTTGCATGTTAGTTAGTTTTTGCATTTAGTTCGTAGTTTTGAAAATTTTGAGAATTTTGCCTCTCGTGGATTCGACCCCTACATACTACATTTCGTAGTTTTATTTGCCTATTATTTTTGCCATTTTATTTGACTTTACCATTTGCATGTCCCTTTATTTACTATTGGGTTATGGTTTGTTTCATATTGTGGGGTATATGCTTACATGGGGATGTCTTGACATAGTAGGTAAATTAATGAATTTTGAGCCGAATAAGATTGATCTTGATTTTTGGCAAGCAACAATATGGCGAGGTAGAGCCTTCATTAGACCAAGTCATTCATATTTGGTCTCACTTAGGTGAGTGTAGGTCTCCTTGTGGTTTGTGTCATATCAATACGCATAAGTATGGCCTTTGTTTCATCTTCTAAGCATTAATTTCATAATTTGCTATGTATTTGAAGCTATTCACATGATTATATTGCCCTTTATTTAGCTCCTTTTTCACATATTTTGCCTAGCTACAATATAACTTGCCTACCGTGTCAAGCTAGTAGCTTTGTTAATGTTAGGGGGCTCAATTGGGTTTTGTGTCATTGTCATATATCATGGTGAGCTTGGTTATGCCGGAATGCTCATTCTCCGGGTTTTATTATAAAAGAAAGAAAAATGAAAATGTGAAAAAAAAAAGATGAAATGAAAAGAAAAGAATAAAGAAAGAAAAAAAAGATGCATTGATTTGAATTGAAAGAAATAAAAAAGTGGTTTGAATTAAGAAAATTCTCATATGCTTATCAAAAATATTTGGAAGAATTTCTTATGTAAAAAAACAAGAGGTTCGTATCATTGTTTTGACCTCTAAATGTTGGGTTTTATTCGGGATTGAGCATCCTTTCATATGGTTGTTAGCTTGACTCTAGCTCCACAATCCATATCTCATATGTTCCCCTTTCTACCCATCACAAAATGGCTTCTTCTTACCCTATGGCTTCTTTTTCATACTTGCATTTTATTGATTGTTATGACTTGATTTGAATTGACTACCATATTAGATTGCGGTCACACTCTCATAAGTCGAGGGTAGGTGAGTGTACTCACATAAAAATGTCCTTTTACATATAAAATGGAGCATGAGTGTACCGTAAGAGTCCGAAAATCAAAAGATCATGCAAGAGCTTAAATGTTCATTTGAAGTTGTTTACGTTACGCCGTCATGTAAAACTCAACTATGTTAATGCTTTATCCCTTGCCCATGTTGTTTCGGGTTTTGAACCATATTGCCTATAGCTATTTTGGGATTTTGCATTTGTTGGGTCGTCCTAATTTCTTATGCTTGCTTGGGGACAAACAAAGGTTTAGCTTGGGGGATTTTGATTAGACCATTTTATACATGTTTATATCCCCTATATTAGCTCGGTTTTTATGCTTATTTCACTACTATTATTGTTTATTTGAGCTAATCTCGTGTTTTAGATGTTTTTCACGCGTTTAGTATAATTTATAGGAATTATAGCTTTCGTTAACTAAATCCCGTCAAGAGAGAAAACATCGAGGTCACAAGCTAAGAGGAAATTGGATTGGATCACACTTGATCATGCAAGCTCAAAATGGTGAAGGAAATGATCACATGTCAAATAAATGGCCCAAATATTTATGCAAGGCAAAATGCAAAGAAATGAGAATTGAAGCCCAATAAAGGAAGTCCAAGCAACTTTGTGGAAATGCAAACATCGGATGCTAGTCATATTCCACACATAAGAGGCATTTACCGGGTGCTTTAAGACGCTTCAATGTAATTCATTGGATTCCATGGCCATTTAAGTGAAATAATCCGGATTCCTACGTCCCCGATCGGGGACGCCCAATCCCGATCGGGGTTGCATGCCTTTATGAACTTTGGATTCTCCTAGGGTTGTTTACGTTTGTATTCTAGAAATACTATAAAAGAAGCTCTCTACTCCGACCTTAGGATCATTCTAACACTTATACTTTTCATATACTTCTACTCTCTAGTTTATACTTCTCATATTTCTCTCTTATTTTCATCATTTGCTTACATAAAACATTTTATATTTAGTTAGTCATTTTGTATGGAGAGTTAAGTTCTCTTATTCTTGGAACAAGTCATTGAAGCCAAGCTAGTTATTGAATTGTAAGACTCTCATTCTATTTATATTTTGTTGTTTAATATCAAGTTTAATTTGGATTAATATTTTGGTTTGTTAATTATTCATCTAGAGTGATCAACTAGTTGCTTTTAGTTAATTAACCATTGCTAGAATTAGGTGAATGAATCTTTTGTTTATTTATCTATTTCATTCTAGCAAATATAATTCATCAATTAGTATGCTTTCATCATTGTTGATTTATAAGAATTAAACTTGTATGAATTATAGTGAAGCATCGCTTGTTTACTTCATTAGTCCTCTTTGCTAATTCCATCGTTTTATATTCGACATTGTTAATACGATTAAGCGCTTGACTAAATTGACAATAGTGTAATGGTTATTTGTTTACGCTTGTAGCTCATAACTAATTGTATGTGGAATTATAAGTCTTTATCTTCAAAGAAAAGTATTCAACACTTAAATAGATTAAAGAGAGTCAATGATCAATTCATAACTAGTTGGTGGACATTACTTGGTCCAAGAGCTTTTTCTCGTATTTGTTTGCATTTCTTTATTCACATCGTTTTACATTTCGGTTTCTTTAGTTTATTACATTAGTTGTTAGACTAATCACCATATCAAAACCCCCCTTTTGTTAGTTTACATTTGCACACATTTAAATTGATAATAGACCTTCCTTGTGGGATCGACCCCTACTTACCCTTGTTATTGTTAGAGTTTGTTGTGGATAAGAATTATAATTTGGAGACCCGCGACAAGTCAAACCACCTCACCATCTTCACTTGTTTAAAACTAATAATTTGCCCAATTTTGAAGGCGGTCATATCATGCTTCTCTACATTTGTGAACTCATTTGTCCATTGCTTGAGACGGGATTCAAAGGCATCCATTTTTTTGAAAATATGTGAAGTTTTATGCTACGGAATTATAGAAGGAGGAATTGTGAGAATAAACGTTCACCAGCGGCTTCTATATATATTATTCGGCCTGTCCTAATTCTATTCAGGAACAGAAAAACTCAAGGGAAAATGTAGTAACAGTTGCGCCCTTTGGAAGTATCGCAGCTCTTGCTGGGCCTCTTCCCCAGTCCTGTTTTCCGCAATTTTCTGCGGAACGATTTCTTAATACGGTTTTAATTATTCTTTCCTATTCCTATGGGATTGTGAAGACCTTTTCCCTGGAGATTTGACTATCCTTAATATAATCGGAATTCCTTTTCCAAATGGGTTCGCATTTCGAGGCAGCCGCTCCCGACACATACTCACCTATTTTGTTTTCATTTTCTTTTCGGGGGAAGCACTCCTCCTCCGTCGTTACATTGTCTTAAAGTTCTGTCTATTATTTAAATTTTTGACATTTTGCATTTTAGATTGTCAGCGAGTAGCGTCCACATCTATCATTTCAAACTTACTCATTTTTAATTTTTTCTTTTTTTAGGGGAAAGCACTCCCGTTTTATAGTCATACGCCACGTCACTGTCAACTCACTTTTGGGATACTTTTTTGTTTTTTGTTTTCGATTTAACTAAAGTTTATATTTTAGGCCTTCTTTTAACTTGTAATTACATGTTTATACGTGTGTTTATACTTGTTTTTGTTGCTTTTTTCTGCGTAAATTTCGGCATCATGACGACGTAAGTGGTCACTATGCCAAACCTGTTTCCAAAGCTAAATTGCAGGTACAAGCCTCATATTTACATCCAACAGCAACAAGGGCACGCAGGCCCCTATATACATAACAAAATGTACAAAATATATATACAAGACTCGAGCTCATGCCCGAGAATAAAATAAAGTCAAAAGTACAAAACAAGAGACTAGTCGTGACGCTGCTTAGCCAGACGCCTCCTATGGTCATCAACCCTCGCCTCGAGAATGGCGATGTCAGCGTCACGAACCTCCAACTCTCTCTCCAGTCGGGCCGCCTCCTCACGTGAACGCTCTAGCTGCAAAACAAAAGGAAAAGTAATTGTCAAAATGCAAAAGGAAGCTTATAAAAGAAATTCAAATTTCTCCTAAACTAAGGAAAGGTTCCTACCTCTCCTCCTGAATGGTCCTCAAGTGCCACAACAACTGTCGCTCAGAGCCGTTTGGCCATCCGCCACAAGTCCGCGTGCCTCGACGGCGCCACCTGCATTTTCAAAATAAGTCAAGTCACATTTCATGTTCTTACATGCTACTAATAAAAGATAAAAGGAGAGTTTAAGATGAAAACTCGCCCTCCTCACGAAGTTCTTCCACTTGTCGCGACCAGACTCGGTCACCGCCTCAGGGAATGATGGAATCTCCATGGACACCGCCACGCCAACCGGCCCCACGTACTCCAAGGTCTTAGGAAAAGTTGGGGGCTCAGAAACAGCAGTGTCGATATCCTGTCAAACATAAGATTATCAACACATTTTCCTTTCAAGAGAAAAATCATATTCTAAAAAAAAGGCAAAAAGAATACTTGCCACGATTGGCCAGTATGCCAATCTCCTCAAAACAAACTCCGAGTAATCCAGCTCAGGAAGAAGAAGGGTGTCGCCAGCAGCTCCGGCAAGGTCAGCAGTCCTCTCCGCCTTAGTAGGCTCCCTAAACATCGTACGTAGTGGATCGATGGGGACAGTGAAAGTGTCACGGAGGCATTACCTAGACAAACGCTCGCCCAGGTACGAAACAGGCCCCATGGTCGTTACAAGAAGGAGTCTAATTGAGTTCCTACGTCTCAGAACGTCAGCCACAGAGGCTAGTGCCCGAGTGTAGGCCTCCCAAGGTCTCGGCACCCACTGAAGTCATATTTCAAGGGTTAGAAAACTGGTAACAAATAAAGGCTAGAAACGTATGCTTACGCTGTCGAGCTGCAAAGGGTTGACACCCCTCCTGCAGGTGTCGTAAGAGGAACGCTGGCTCTTCCGTCTACGGATGATCCAGTCCCTCACAACAGGGTATTCCCCTGGCACGTTGGCCTCTCTCGTGATAGTGTAGCCAGGGACATACGAGTAGATGCATGCCTAAATAAAGAAAAGAGATTTTGAATGATCATTCATTCGCCAGAGAAAATAAATACTCATTTATTTACATATTAAGTTATCATTTATTTATCTATAAAGATCATTCATTCGTCGAAGAAAGTAAATAATCATTTATTTACATATCATTTATTCTATCTATATCAGTCATGCATCTTTGTTTAGTCATATTCTTGTTCATACAAGAAAATCTTGCTAATGTACTTACTTTCCAAACAAAAGGAAATGGGAGATAGACATTTCTATTTCTATTCCTATTTTTGTAAATGAGAAATAAAAGATAAAAAGAAGGTTCATACCTCCTAAACAAGTCCTGGACCAACAGTAGCAGGGGCCGTCCCTCTCTCCAGCAGCTCGGGATACACCGTGGCCCTCATGTAATGGGGGAGGACCGTAAAGCTAGGGGTAACCCAGTCCAGATGACCTAGGCCACCCAAGTCAGCAAGAAAAAAGAGAAGCTTTGTCGATAGCCTCTGGTCTCCGAAGTAAATCAAAGATAAGAACCACTAGAGCCACAAACAAGCTCGTTGCTTAGCCGTACACGGCGTAGGAGGCACCAAACTCACCCCTCAGTCAACTGTACTCTAGTTAGAGTCCTCCCGTCAAAGTAGTCCTTGACGTAGGAACTCGGAACTAGACCGGGTACCCTAGCCGCGGCCTTGGGCAAGCACCAACCCACTAAAATCCTGACCTCAGTTGAGTCAGCCCTCATTGCTGTCTCGGACCACACTATCAGCTCATCTCCAAATGGTAAGCCTGAGATCATGCCAAAGTCCTCTAACGTGACCCTGATCTGACCAAACGACATGTGAAAGGTCGAGGTTGTGTCCCAGAAACAATCCAGGAACACTCTGATCACACACATGTAAGCACGGATCTTCATAGCTCGAATCTCGCGCCAGGCCCGTACCAAGACTCCAAAGGCACCCCGTCAAGGATGCCTTTCACCTCGTCCAACAGTCTCTCGTAAGCCTCTATCATGGTCATGTACCCTGAAAACGACCTCATGTTGCCAGCCTCCTGCAAATTAGAATATATATTAGCCAAGTATTTCAGGAAAAAAAGAGAATAAAAACTAGTAAATCGAGAAATTGGAAATATTACCAGACTCCTCGCCACTCGGTATGACAAGTGGCTCTCCGCTGCCCAAATGAGATGTTGGGCATCCCATTTGTCAGCCCACTTAGGCGCCCGAGCAGGCTGACGACCACCTCTCATAACGTTTGCCCTTCTAGGCAACTCCTCCTTCTCCTTCTCGTCCTCTTGGACACCCGTGTGAACCACTAGAACCAAGGAAGGGTCAAAGCCAATGTCCATGAAGTTTCGTCCGGACGACGAAGGCACATCCTCTGCAAAAATAAACATTTCAAGAAATTTTAGCGCTTTTCCAAGCCGTTTACAAAGTCGTTTTCAATCTATTTTGGGATTATTTCTTAACAAGTGGACAATCATGTTTACACTATGTTCCTACATGTCTTAGACATGCCTAATGGCGATGACAAGTCAAAAATTCGGCAGCATTTCGTTATAAATAGCTCAAACCAACACAAAAAGTGTCCCGGAGGAGCAGTCACAAACTGAAATTCCGACATGATAGCAAGTTTACCCATAATCCATGCGTTCCAAAACATCAAATTTCATTGATTTCCGACTAGTTTAAGATCATTTTCGAGCTCCTTAAGTGGTTTTAGCCTAAGACCGTCTCATTTTGGTCCCATTTCGTCTATACATGACAAAAATTCGATATAAACAGATGGTTATACTCCTAATGTAATACCTCAGGTATTCTGGTCTTTGAGTACTCCATCGAGTATGGGGTACTATGTCGAGTAAGTTATGTGCATGTTCTGGAAGGGTCCTGTTTGTTAGTTACTTGACCGAGTTTGGGGAACTCGATCGAGTAGAGGCTACTCCATCGAGTACGTTAGTAACTCGATCGAGTAACTGCGCTGTTACGAGTTTGTGTCCGGTTTGATTTTAAAGAAAAGAGGGGTTTTATAATGTTTCGTCACTTCTTAAAATCAGTTTCATTTACATCTTTTCACAAAAAGGAGAACTCTAAACTACATTGCATCCACTGTTCTCTTTATTGTCAAATCAAGTGGCAAAAGTGCCTTACTTTTAGGGCTTTTCGTACAGTTGTGATCGTCGTATCGTGGGTAAGATCCTTATGTCGTTTTTATGTTGATTCAGTAATTTTTTTTAAACCATAATTGGGTAGATTGGGGGGTTTTTTGGGAGTTAATGGTTGCGTAGATTATAATTTGATGTTTAATGTATCGGAGGTGACTTCGTAGAAGAGAGATTATGATTCCTTGCACTAGCCTTATGATTTCCGTCTCAGGTAGGGTTTTCCCTACACAGTTATTATGTAATTGGTTAAGGTGATGTGGTGATATGAGTATGATTATGATTATGATGGTATTGTTTGATATTGACATGTTTATCAGTTTTATGGAAGATTGTTGTTATTGTATATGGTTCGCGAGGTGCGCCCTCGGCTAAATGGAGTCATTTGTGGGAATGGCTTCACGCCCTCGTTCGCCCCTTGTGGTTCCCGTCACAAGGGGGATGTGAACATTAATGATCATTGGGTTTTCCACTGTATGGTTTTGAGCGGGGCTTAGGTGGTAAAGCTGCGGTCCCCACTGGCAGAGTGGTTTATCTGTTGCGACAGGTAAACTGGCAAGACTACACACTTGGTGTGTAGTCAGGTGTATGGATTATTGTGGAGTTGGAGGAATGTGATTCTGTTGTGTTTTGATTGTCTTATCTTATCTTATTATGCAGTAACTGAGCCCGTTTATGTGTTTTGAAAACTGTGGTGATCCATTCGGGGATGGTGAGCAGTTGATTAGCAGGTATGCCTTGGAAAGCTCGTGGGTTGCTACGGGATGGAGTCATCACTTGGTCTTTTAGCTAGTCTTCCGCTTAGTCCTATGAAAATTTTTGTTTTTAGTAGTTTTGGCTAGAGACTGTTGTATCGTATTTTCCAGTTTTAGTTTTGAGATGTATGACTTAAACTATTTAAACTTTAAATGTTATTTCTTGATGGTCATTTTTGATATACTATGCCTCGGGTAACCGAGATGCTAGCATCTCCATATGTTAGGGTGGCCTTGGTAAGGCACCTTGATATGTGGGGGTGTTACAAAGTGGTATCAGAGCGATGATTTTGGAACCTGTAGCCAATGAATTTAATGTAGGAGTTGTTAGGAGCTAATGCAAAGACTGAGAAGACGTCCTAAATTCGCGAACTTTCCCTTTCAACTTTGAAGCAGTCACAAAGGGTGTGTCATGGGATCGCTACCTGTTTCTTGTTATCTTTAATGCATGTATGATGGATGGGATATGTGGTTGAGTCCGATGAATTAGATGAGATGATAGATGTATGTGAAGTATGATGCGAATCGTGTTGAGTAATCATTGATGTTTATTTTTTGGTTGATATTAGTAACATGTGGATAGGAAAAGGTGATGTATGCTGCGTATATGTACTTTTAATGTTGTTGCGTAAAGTTATGATATAAAGCATATGGGTAGTGTAGTTATGAGCATGACTCGATCGACTAGGAGGAACTCGATCGAGTAGGTGGGACTCGATCGAGTAGAGCCATCTCCATCGCGTAGGTATTTGGTGATATTTGGGCAGAAATACCTATTTCATAGTTACTAGATCGAGTAAGTGGGGGACTCGATCGAGAGGGTTTTGAACTCGACCGAGTATGTTTTATGTCAGACCCTCATCAGTTCTGGAAGTTTAGTTACTCGATCGAGCGTGTGTTAACTTGATCGAGTCTGTCCTACTCGACCGAGTATGTTTTAGTAATCGATCGAGTGCGTCTTGGTGCAGGTTATTATTGCTTTGAGTCGTAGGCTATGTGCTTACGTTTATCCTTTTTCTCTAGCTCAAAGAAATGCCGCCAAAGAGATCAGCAGCGTATGTTCAGGCTCAGGAGATGAGCATTGAGGATATCGTAAAGATGATCGATCACCAAGATGCCCTCACCGAGACTCTTAAGAGGTTTGGGAAGAAGAAGGAGACAGGGGTAGACTTTTCCAAAATAAGTACTACCATAGCTCGCTTCAATCCCACAACCTACTTAGGCACGGGTGAGCCGATTTTACTTGACAACTGACATCGTGAGATGGAGAATATCCTCGGAGTGGTGCATTACCCAGAGGAGTTCAAGGTGGAACAAGCTGCATTCTACCTAAGGGACTCGTCTGGCGAATGGTGGAATAAGGTGAAGGAGAGTGCGTTGGAAAGCTATCTGAAGCAGGGTGAGACCGCGATTCCGTGGTCCGAGTTTAAGAGGGCTATGAGGAATGAGTTCATTCCGGAGCATGTTCATAGTAAGATGAGGGATGAGTTTGATGCTTTTGTGATGACTGAGGGTATGATGGTGACTGATTACTACCATAATTTCAACGATAAGTCCAGGTATACTGAGGATATGGGGTTGACACCGGTCAACTTGGCGCTTTGGTTTGAGAAGGGGTTGACTTATAAGATCATGGAGAAGCTCCCGACAAGAACTCTTTCAGATGTGAAAGAGGTGCATGAGAGTCCTGGGACAGCTGAGAGATTGGTCGAGTTGGCCAAGGAAACCAAGGAGAAGGTTTCATAGAAGAGGAAGCCTGAGAGTGAGGGTGGTGGCTATTCTAGCTACAAACGGGGCAACCACAATCAGTCTATGACTTATTCATCGGGGTCGGGGTTTAGTGTCAGATCTTCGTATAGCCTGGGAGGTTAATTTGGTGGTGCTAATTGAAGTATCTCATGCTTCAACTGTGGTGGTGTTGGCCACAAGAGACATGAGTTTACTAGTGCACGTGGGAGGTGCTCTCAGAGGTAGTCTCAAGAGAACTTTTTTTCAGGCGCAGAGCTATGAGAGCAACCGGCCAGCTGGGTCATGGAGTAACCAGGGCAGAGTCACATTGGCGGTTTCAACCGCAATGGTGGAGGTTCTTATCTGCATCCTGCGGTTAATGCCAATCAAGCATCAGCTGCAAACTCTACTGCGTCAGCTAGTACTGTGCAGGGAGGCGGCCAAGAGAACAACGATAAACTCTTCATGATGGACAAACAAGCTGCTATGGAGGATGCGCAAGTGGTCACTGGTACATTTCTTATTAATAACGTTCCTAGTTTCATTTTGTTTGATTTGGGGATGTCACATTCCTTTGTATCGTCAAGTAATGTTAAGTCTTTGGGTTTGGGAGGGTTTGTGACTGTAAAAGATGAAGTTTTTATACTGTCTGGGGAGTCAGTGTCTTTGGGATGTTGTTAAAGGGAGTGCCTATGGTTATTGGACAAGTTGATCTTCTAGTTGACTTGTTTGAATTTCCATTGGATGGTTTTGAGGTGATAGTCGAGATGGATTGGTTAGGAAAGTATAAATCTAGAATAGACTGTCATCAAAAGAAGGTGTCTTTGAGGGGTCCTAAGGGGGTTAGGGTGTCTTACCGTGGGTTTGTAGTCAAACCCAAAGTCAAGTTGATTACAGCCATAACTTTGAAGTCCTACTTGAGGAAGGGGTGTCCTTAGATTCTATGTCATATATGGGATAACCGATCTGAGGAGCTGAGAGCAGTAGAGATACCAGGGGTTATTGGCAAAGAGGGGAATTGACGTTAGTGTGGAGTTAAAACCGGGAACGGGACCTATATCTTAGGCTTCGTACTGGACGGCACCAAAGGAGTAAGAGGAGTTGAAGAAGCAGTTGGATGATCTGTCAGAGAAGGAATACATTCGACCTAGTGTATCTCCTTGGGGTGCACCGGTGTTGTTTGTGAAGAAGAAACATAGGAGCTTGAGGTTGTGTATAGACTATAGGGAGCTGAACCATGTCACAGTGCAGAATAAGTATTCGTTGCCGAGAATAGATGACCTTTTTGACCAGTTGAGTGGGGCAGGTGTCTTTTCCAAGATAGCTCTCAGGTCGGGAAATCATCAGTTGAGGATTAGGGTGGAAGACATACCGAAGACAACTTTTCGATTGAGGTATGGTCACTATGAGTTCGTAGTGATTCCGTTTGGGTTGACTAATGCACCAGCAGTGTTTATGGATCTTATGAACCGGGTTTTCAGTCAGTACTTGGATTAGTCCGTGGTGGTGTTTATCGATGACATCTTGGTTTATTCCAAGACTAAGGAGGAGCATGTCGAGCACCTACGATTAGTATTGCAAACCTTGCGCGATAACCAGTTGTATGCTAAGTTATCCAAGTGAGAGTTTTGGTTGGAGAAGATGGCCTTTCTGGGCCATGTGATCTCTAAAGAGGGAGTGTCGATGGATCCTAGCAAGATAACTGCAGTGTCTAACTGGGAGGCACCGATGAATGTGGCTGAGGTTCGAAGTTTTCTAGGTTTGGATGGCTACTACAGGTGGTTTGTCAAGGACTTTTCTAAGATTATTATACCTATGACGACGTTGATGAGGAAGGAGAACCAGTTTTGCTGGGATGAAAGTTGTGAGACAGCGTTCCGAACATTAAAGGAGTGTTTGACTACAGCTCCAGTCTTGGCTTTACCTGAGGGGAGTGAGAATTTCGAGGTGTATACAGATGCTTCGAAGAATGGGTTGGGTTGTGTGTTGATGCAGAATGGGAAAGTCATTGCCTATGCTTCTAGGCAATTGAAGTCTTATGAGGAGAATTATCCGACTCATAATTTGGAGTTGGGTGCAGTTGTATTTGCTCTAACGATTGGGAGACACTATCTATATGGGGCGACCTTTAAGATGTTTTCTGATCATATGAGTTTGAAATGCATCTACACTCAGAGGGAGCTGAATATGCGACAGAGGAAGTGGATGGAGCTCATTGGGGATTATGACATGGATAGTGTATACCATGAAAGAAAGGCGAATGTGGTAGTAGATGCGTTGAGTAGGAAGAGTGTGCATTCTTTATGCACAGTCATGTGACTGATGAGATTGAGAGATGAGGTGACATAGATGGGGATCCATGTGGTTCAGAAAGGGGATGCTAGAGGGGATTTGACAGTTGAGCCAGAGCTTTATGACGATATTCGAAGGAAACAAGTTCTTGATTCTAAGATCCAAAAGTAAAGGGCTGGAGTAGAGAAGGGAACAGTGTCTCGGTTCTCTATTCATTCTGATGGGAGTGTTCAGTTCGACAGGAGGTGGTGTGTGCCTAAGGATGACGAATTAAAGAAGCTGATTATGACTGAGGCTAATTGTACTCCGTATTCATTACATCCGGGTGGTGATACGCTATATAAGGACTTCAACAAGACCTTTTGGTAGCCTGGGATAAAGAGGGAGACAACAGAGTTTGTGGCTCGATGTTTGACGTGCCAGAGAGTCAAGGGAGAGCAGCGAAGACCGCAGGGTAAGATTCAGTCTCTTGAGGTACCGGAATGGAAGTGGGAATCTATCTCTATGGATTTCATCGTAGGATTACCGAGGACTCAACAGGGTAATAACATGATTTGGGTGATCGTAGATCAGTTAACCAAGTCAGCTCACTTTATTCCCATGAAAGATTCGCGGAGTAAGGTACAGTTGGCAAATGGTTACAAGAAGAATGTAGTAACACTACATGGGGTGCCAAAGGATATTGTGTCTGATTGAGATACGAGATTTATTTCTCGATTTTGGTAAGAGTTGCAGGAATTGACGGGCACTACACTGAAGATTATTACAACTTTTCATCCTGCGACAGATGGGCAGACAGAGAGGACAATCAAGACCTTGGAGGACATGTTAAGGGCGGGTGTGATTGTGTTCGGTGGTAGTTGGGAACATAGTTTGGATTTGATCGAGATTTTCTACAATAACAGCTATCATACGAGTATTGGGATGGCTTCTTTTGAGGCTTTGTATGGGAGGAGGTGTCGGAGTCCGATTTTTTGGGACGATAGTGTAGAAGCTGTGGTTTTAGGACCACAAATGGTATAGGACATGGTTGAACAAGTAAAGATAATACGGCAAAAGATGAAAGCGGCTCAGGATCGACAAAAGAGTTATGTAGACTTACATCGTCGGGACATTAAGTTTCAAGTTGGGGACAAGGTTCTTTTGAAGGTGTCACCTATGCGTGGGGTGATGCGATTTGGTAACAAAGGAAAGTTAAGCCAGAAGTTCATTGACCCTTATGAGATTTTGGATCGTGTGGGTGAGGTTGCGTATCGCTTAGCCTTGCCACCAGCTTTAGACCGCGTGCATGATGTTTTCCATGTGGCTCAACTACGAAAGTATGTGAGTGATCCTTCTCATGTGTTGGAGGTAGATAATATTGAATTGGATGAGTGCTTATATTATGTGGAGATGCCTAATCAAGTCTTGGATCGCAAAGTTCGCAAGACTAGGAATGGGGAGACGGTGTTACTACAGGTGTTGTGGTCTAATAAAGATATGGAGGAGGCGACTTGGGAGGCTGAAGACGCCATGAAAGAGCGTTATCCTCATCTTTTTTAGCAGGTATGTTTGGTTACGGGGACGTAACCTTGTTTCTTTAAGGGGGTAAGGGATGATCGCATGAGTTTCTTTGTAGGATTTGCTGACTTTTGGGATACTTTTGGTCAAGTTTTCGGTTTTTTTCGGGTTGTTGGTGTTGTGTTTTGAGTTTTATAGTATGTTGTAGTTGTATAGTTGCGTGGTGCTAGTTGTGGTAAGTTTCGTTCTTGGTATGGGTTTGAGCTTCGGGGATGAAGTTCATTTTTAAGGAGGGAAGACTGTAATAGCTCAGGTATTCTGGTCTTTGAGTACTCCATCGAGTATGGGTTACTCTGTCGAGTAATTTATGTAGATGTTCTGGAAGGGTCCTGTTTGTTAGTTACTCGACCGAGTTCGGGGAACTCGGTCGAGTACGTTTGTTACTCGATCGAGTAACTTCCCTGTTATGGGTTTGTGTCCGGTTTGATTTTAAAGAAAAGAGGGGTTTTATAATGTTTCGTCACTTCTTAAAATCAGTTTCATTTACATCTTTTCACAAAAAGGAGAAATCTAAACTACATTGCATCCAATCTTCTCTTTATTATCAAATCACGTGGCAAAATTGCTTAACTTCTAGGGCTTTTTGTACAGTTGTGAACGTCTTATCGTAGGTAAGATCCTTATGTCGTTTTTATGTTGATTCAGTAATTTTTTTTAAACAATAATTGGGTAGATTTGGGGTTTATGGGAGTTAATGGTTGCGTAGATTGCAATTTGATGTTTATTGTATAGGAGGTGACTTCGTAGAAGAGAGATTCTGATTCCTTGCGCTAACCTTTTGATTTCCGTCTCAGGTAGGGTTTTCCCTGCTCAGTTATTGTGTAATTGGTTATGGTGATGTGGTGATATGAGTATGATTATGATTATGATGATATTGTTTGATATTGGCATATTTACTAGTTATATGGATTATTGTTGTTATTGTATATGGTTCGCGAGGTGCGCCCTCGGCTGAGTGGAGACATTTGCGGGAATGGCTTCACGCCCTTGTTCTCCCCTTATGTTTCCCATCACAAGGGGATGTGCACATTTATGATCATTGGGTTTTGCGCTCTATGGTTTTGAGCGGGGCTTAGGTGGTAAGGCTGCGGTCCCAACTGGCGGAGTGGTTTACCTGTTGCGGCTTGTAAACTGACAGGACTACATACTTGGTGTGTAGTCAGGTGTATGGAGTATTATGGAGTTGGAGGAATGAGATTCTTTTGTGTTGTGATTGTCTTATCTTATTATGCACTAACTGCCCCCGTTTATGTGTTTTGAAAACTGTGGTAATCCATTTGGGGATGGTGAGCAGTTGATTAACAGGTATACCTTGGAAAGCTCGCGTGTTGCTTCGAGATGGAGTCGTCACTTGGTCTTTTAGATAGTCTTCCTCTTAGTTCTATAATAGTTTTGGATTTTAGTAGTTTTAGTTTGAGACAGTTGTATCGTATTTTGCAGTTTTGGTTTTAAGATGTATGACTTAAACTATTTTAACTTTAAATGTTGTTTCTTGATGGTCACTTTTGATATACTATGCCTTGGGTAACCGAGATGGTAACATTTCCATATATTAGGGTGGCCTTGGTAAGACACCTTGGTATATGGGGGTGTTATACCTTGCGTGGTCTACTACACATTTATAATATCAATTCCATGAAGCAAATTCATATGGGACAAAAGCCTTAATTTTTCGACATTTTTGGGTATAAAAACCCTAATTCAAACTACAAATTCAATTAAAACAAAGGATGAAATGCATACCTGGATTTGTCATAATTTAGGGCTAGTTTTGATCAACTTCTGATGATGATTGATGATGATTTCGAGTGCTTTTGTGTTTTGAGAAAGACGAAATGCTTGTATGAATGAAACAAAGTATCGCGCTGAACTTCCTGTTTTATCAGACTTGGGAAACCTCATGAGAAAACGCAGTGTATGATGCGCCCTTTTCTTAGGTTGCAGTGCATGCTGTGCCTATTCCCAGTGTGTTTTGCTTGTTTTCAAGTCGTTACAAGTTCGTTACTTGAGGATCCTACTTTATCCATGATTTGAAACGTTTCTTTACGCGTTTCGAGATATTTTCGCAAATTATGTTTTACGGGTATATTTTCTCGTCAGATTTATCTTCTCCCTAACAAATTATACACATTTCTTCCCCAGCAAGAGTACATCGTTGCCTACAACCCTTGTATTCTTCGATAAACAGAATTTGCTTCCAACCAATGCAAGCTAATTCCCTTAGAGGGTTCTCAGAAATTATATCTTATTATTTAGCCTCGACATTTCTACCAACGCTTTGCCGTTCTATTATTCTATATTTCCAAGAGTTTCTATCCAATGTCCTGCTGCAAATTTGCTTCCAACTAATGCAAGTAGATTCAAACTTCAACCTATTTTACAGAGTTTCACTCGGCAACGGATTTAAAAAAAACCGTGCTTCCGTTTCTCCAGTAGGTTCTACTAACATCCAACTATTCCTCACGGAGTTGCACAATTCTCCCTTTAGAAGGTTTCAGGTATATGATTTCTTCTTATGGGTGGCGATCTTCCTCACGTAGTCTATTGGACTTTAAACGACCCTCCCCAAAAGTCGACAGACTCTAAAATGTTCCCGGCGATAGCTCCCTTCTTCAGTCCCTTTGAGACGCCTCGCGTCGCCACAGTATTCAGGTTGTAATCTTCGATTGACCTTAGGCCTATACTTTGACTTTCGCCTTGTCCAAGCCTTAGTCAAAGCGGGCTCTGTAGATACCACATTTCTGCACCCTTCGCCAACCACCCAGTGATAATTAGGCCGCGTGTTAAATATACGAAGCGATGATATGACATTTTATTAATTTGTCAACAAATGATTGCTCAAACCGTCGTGTCAACCCCTTTGTTTTCATCTACGTGCCAATACGGTCTTTTTGACAGTAATTAGAGTGCATTTGGAGTCCTCGTCAAAACTCGTCTTCATTTTCTAAAACCGTCTCAAATCCGAGTTGAGATATTTTTAGGAATCCTAAATAATATCTAAATATTTTTACAATATCGAAAATATCTTATTTTGACGGAATAGGGAAATCAAATCCTTTCCAAACTCTGAAAACGCGTAAAAACTTCGCTGTTGAGGAGAAACAACTTAAGGTGAGGACACACTGTAACACCCCAATTATTCGCCCAAGAAAATTGAAGCGTTACCATCTCGGTTTTCTGAGGTAGTGATTCCAAAACTCCAATCAAAGATTATTTTATTAAAAGTTATGTTTAATGATTACATACATGATAAATAAATAACAAGTGAATCCTACAAATACCACTCAACTAATAACTTTGTCATCTACTCGACTCCAAGTCCGAGGCTCGTCCCGTCTCCCACATGACACCAAATTAACCTGTCCCTAACCTGCTCCCCATATGATCGGAAATATCATATGGATCGACACAGGCCACCCCGGAAATAGGTGACAATTACACATAGCCACACACGGTTAGTTTCAATAATACAATTAAACACGAAAGACAATATACATGAATATGAAATGTAATTGTGAATGCACAAACACAAGTCTCCAATCATCACCACTCCACAACAAACACATCGGTACTAGGGACACACCCACGGTACCCACAACCCAATTACGGCACCACAACACCGCCCACCAAAACAGCCGGACCGTAGCCCGTAAAAAGGTACTCCGGACACACCTGTGGTACTGGTGCCCGAGAGTAACTCAGATCCCCTGCCAGCCGACGTGACTCAACCTCACGTGTCCCTCCATAACTTAAGCCTTTAATGTGAACATCCCTCTTGGAGTGGGAAGCTCCAAGAGGCGACCCGAGCGTGAGACGGTCTCCTAATTGCCTCACGTCTCCAAAACGAGTATCACCGCCACAACTCCACCAACAACCTCCAACATCCATCACAATCACATATATCGCAACATACAACATAATATGCCTATTATACAACCATCTCATGGATTTTGAATCTTAAAATGCCAAACATACTTATATTGACCAGTTCTCATTTTCATGTTATAATGCATTTTCTCCCACAATATGAGATTAACCATCAATTATCCAATCATCATGATATGATACGATTATGCCAACACAAGAAACTAACACACATTTCCACATACATGTTATAATACAACTCCACCATCATAATTATACCCTTAATGATGCAATTAATTACTAAGCATGTTATAATGCAAATGCTTCATTCATGAGAGCCTAATTACAACATCAACAACAACATATATAACATTCATATTATTGAAACTGAGTAGGATTAACCTACCTTTTAGCACACTCCATAAGCTAGTCCAAGACAACAAGAATCTATCTCATAAAACTGTCTCATCCTACAATAATCACATAATAACTATCAGAATAAATCCTATATACTATTATACTAAGTAAAACCCCTTATTATTACCCTTTAATTACGCATTAAACTAATTAAAACCACTAATTAATCATCCCCATGAAAACCGCCAAATTCTAGGGTTAGGATGAACAAAGGAGAAAGGTGGAATTTCAACTTACAATGATAGATCGAAAATTAGGTGGAGGTTTCATCTTTAAATCCAAGTGTAAAGGTCATGGGAGAGGCTTAAGAAGTATTCTAGAGAGAGGAAAGAGTGTTTTGTTGAAGAAAGAAGAAGATAGGAAATGATTTGGATTTTGGATACGAAATAAATCTAAAATGAGTTATCGCGGATTCTGACCAGCTCACTCGGTCGAGTAGATGGTTCACTCGACCGAGTGACACATACTTGATCGAGTAATGAGCACACTCGATCGAGTGAACTCCACTCGATCGAGTGCTCAGACCACTCGGTCGAGTACAACGCAGTTCTCAACAATGACCAGTTTTCGTAAAACAGTCATATCTTACTCGTTTCTTGGTCATTTTGGGCGTGTGACCTACCGTTGGAATCTTAAGAAAAAAAGCTATCATATACAATTTGAATCACATGAATACCTGTTGGAGTAGTATCCTCCTCAATAGTGCGTCTATATAATAAATCTCAAAAAGCAACATTCGGGATATATGTTGTAATATACTTGTCCACTGATTAACGTAAATCGGTAACGCTCAGCTGACTAGAGTTTGACGTTACTGTCGTATGAC